>PISX010007342.1:0-88983 GCA_004024625.1 Mellivora capensis
ATCCCAGGACCCTGGGATCATGACCTGAGCCGAAGGCAGAGGCTTTAACCCACTGAGCCACTCAGGCGCCCCTAGAACATACTTTTTAATCATGGAATTTAGTACTGGGCGTGAGACTCCGTAGCTTCTGTACATGCGGGTCTTTAACTTGGAAAATTCCGGGGACGCCTTAGTGGGTCTGTCGGTGAAGCGTCTGCTTCTCTCCCTCTCTGTTTCTCTCTTTCTGAAGTAAAGAAAAAAAGGAGATCTTTAAAAATAAATAAGTGAGGTGCACCTGGGTGGCTCAGTGGGTTAAAGCCTCTGCCTTCCGCTCAGGTCATGATCTCAGGGTCCTGGGATCCAGCCCCACATCGGGCTCTCTTCTCCACCAGGAGCCTGCTCCCTCTCTCTCTGCCTGCCTCTCTGCCTACTTGTGATCTCTGTCTGTCAAATAAATAAATAAAATCTTAAATAAATAAATAAATAAATGATGGAAAGTTCCAAAGTATGAAGCACAGAGTGTCACGTGGGCCCCAAGATTGCTGGCAGAGGTAAAGGGTGAACCGAGGGGAACCAGGAGGAGCCCCGGGGGTCCGCCTGCAGTGTCTCCGAGGACACCCAGAGGATGAGAGCAGGTAGTTCATTTCAGTTCTCGATGAAATGCCAGGGACGTCACCAGGAGCTGTCACCTTTCTCCTGGCCTCATAAATCCTCTCTCGTTTGATGCAAAATGAACTCTTACTGAGTTCGGCTGAATTCCACGCAGGCCGCTTAGGTGAGACCACGGACTGCCGCCGTGGCTGGGGGGGCTGGGTCGGGACCACCCTGGTGAGCGCTTGCTCGAGACCCCTGTCCCCACAGCAGGAGCTCATCGAGAGCATCAGTCGCAAGCTGCAGGTGCTGCGGGAGGCCCGGGAGAGCTTGCTGGAGGACATCCAGGCCAACAGTGCCCTCGGAGATGAGGTGGAGGCCATTGCCAAAGATGTCTGCAAACCCAACGAGTTCGACAAGTTCCGGATGTTCATCGGGGACCTGGACAAAGTGGTGAACCTTCTGCTGTCGCTGTCCGGCCGCCTGGCCCGCGTGGAAAACGCCCTCAATAACTTGGACGACAGCACTTCTCCTGGTGACCGGGTAGGTGCAGCGTGTCTGAGCTGGACGTTGGGGGCGCCGCGGGCAGGTCGCGTGTGGGGTGCCGGGAGTTCCCGCCGGGAAGCCTCGCACAGTTCCTAGGCAGCGCGCCCGGGGCTCTCCATCTCTCTCCTTAGAAATGCCACCGACGGGCTGCCAGGGCGCACGGGGCCTTGAGCACCGCTGTCGCTGGATGGCAGGGCTGCCGTGCTGTTGGGGAAGAACTGTGGCTTCTTTGTGACGCCTTTCCATCCGCGCCCAGGGATCCTTCCTGATCACGGTCTTTTCCTCGGACATCATCTTTTCCGCTCGGCCACGCGGAAGTAGAGCTCAGCAGCTCTGACAGATTACAAGCACTCGGTGGTCACGGAATTCGCTGTCGCTGCTTTTAACGGGAGTGCACACGGCAGTCTGGAAAGAGAGGCCTTGTCTGCCTTTCCTCCCTTTCTGGAGGTGTGCAGCTTGGAGCATGTCTCTTAGCGGGTTTACGTGTCCATTTCTGACATGCAAGATACGGGAAGTCATGTCTGCTTTGCTGCCTTTCCTTCCTGGGTCAAATACCGGTAAAACATTGAGTTCGATTCTCTGGTAGGTCCTCAGATGGTCATCTTGGATATTGATAAGACGCCTTAACTTCTCTGAAAGGGAGGCAGGAGAGGCAGCCCTCTCCCCTTCTCCCCGTGAGAGCAGTGTCGGCTACGTAAATCTTCTGGAGTGTGGCTTTCAGACTGTCGTAGTTCTGGGCCTCGCTGAGTCATTATTAAGCACCACTTGAACATGCTATAGGAGCATTTAAACAACTGAGACCCTTGGGCGGTGTTCAGATTCCGTGTCGCTGTTTTGCCCATCTTCGCCAGGTCTATCTAGAAACAGGAAAATAACATAAATAGGAAACATTTATTTATATGTAATTGGAATGTTCTCAGGTATTAATTTGAGGGAAAAGGTAGTGTGGTCTTTGCAGCTCAGCCCATTTTAATCCATTTTTCCCTCTCTGTGTGTGCAACGGACAGAGACTTCATTTAGAACTCAGGGATGATAGAGGTGCCTGGGGGGCTCAGTGTGTTGAGCCTCTGCCTTCGGCTCAGGTCATGATCCCGGGGTCCTGGGATCGGGCCCCGAGTCGGGCTCTCTGCTCAGTGGGGAGTCTGCTTCCCCCTCTGCCTCTCCCTATGCTTGTGCTGTCTCAAATGAATTAAAACAGTCTTCTTTAAAAAAGCTGGGCAGATGCTAGAAAGAGTCACAGCACTAAGGACCGTGGCCGTGGCCCTCCCAGATACCAGGCTCTGTAGGGAGCGTGCATCAGCAGCCCTCGCTGCGTCGCGGGGTCTTCCGAGCGCAGGGTCCCGGTGCCTGGGCCAGGGGTGGTGCAGTGCTCCAGTGCCGAGCAACACCGCCAGCGGAGGAGAGCCTGTCAGCCAGCCGCGGCTTGGGGAAGCCAAGGTTTTCAGAGACGGACATGGTAACCAGTTAGAAGACACGGAGGGAGGTTTTACAAGTCTCCCTCCATCTTTGCAGTTAGAAATTGAATACGTGGGTCGATGCGAACACGTAGGGCCCTCCCCTGAAATCTCTGCAGCTTCCTATCACCGGTCAGCCCGGATGGCGTTAACCGCCCAAGCGGCCTTCTAGAATCGGTTGACATCTGTTTTCCTTTGTATTAGGACCAATTGCTTCGCCTCCCCTCTTTCTGTGAAAACTCCCCGAACGTTAGTTTGACGTGGAGATGGATGTGTCCCATAGGAGTGGGCGGGAGGCCCTGCGCGTAGTGGGGTGTGGGCTGCGTCCCAGCGCTGTCCCTGTGCCTGGGCATTTTGCAAAGCGCTGCCATGTCCCGGACGCTCGTGCACAGCTCTCGGGAACGGACCATGGCCAAGATGTAAAGTGGCGGAATACCAAAGGGGCTGTCCTGGTGGCCACGTGACGGTCACACCGGGGAGTGGAATCCCCGCCTCCCTCGGCGGACACTGGGAGGCACTGTAGAATGTGCCCAGCTCTTCCCTTCTTAGTTTTGATTAAACTCGGAGGGGGTTGGGTTGGTTCGTGTGTGTTTCATAAGCAGAGAGTGACTATGAGGGCCACGTTTTGGGAATGGGGTTGTCTGTGCCTCCCAGGGAGTGTCCCCCGTTGCCTGTCTCTTCCTGTCCTCGCTCCGTCACCGCGTCCTTCGGCAAGTTTGCACAGAGGCTTCTCCTGCCAGGAGCGTGCCGGATCCTGCTCTGGGAGTTCTTAAGAATCTCTTCCTTTTGCCGACTTCCCCAGAGTCTTGTCACAGACAGGCCTGTGGCCCACCTGGCATCCCTAAGTCCCTCACACCTCTCGAGCTTCTCGGAATTCTGTAGTTGGCTGTGTCTGGACCGCTCTTCTCATCCCGGCTGTTTTCTGAGCTGTTCAAGGCCACGGCCAGTGGGAAGAAGTGGAAGCGGGACAGGCCTGGGCGTGCTCATGGGCGGGCCGTGGCCTCCCAGTGCGTTCGCCCACGTCCCGCGGATCCCCACGTGGGCGCCATGCGACCTCCAGTCCCTAGTCTGTGTGTCCCAGCCCCCGTGTGATGTCCGGTCGCTGACTTGGGTGTCCCAGCCCCCAGACTGGCCGGCACTGTGGGGCCGTCGGCTGGAGCCCTGCTCTAACCCTGTTCCTCAGCAGGCTCGTCTCTCTCTGTCCGCAGCAGTCACTGCTCGAGAAGCAGCGGATGCTCATCCAGCAGCACGAGGACGCCAAGGAGCTGAAGGAGAACCTGGACCGCCGCGAGCGCGTCGTGCTCGACATCCTGGCCAGCTACCTGAGCGAGGAGAGCCTGGCCGACTACGAGCACTTTGTGAAGATGAAGGCGGCTCTCATCATCGAGCAGCGGGAACTGGAGGACAAGATACACCTGGGGGAGGAGCAGCTGAAGTGCCTGTCCGACAGCCTGCAGCCCGAGAGCGCCAAATAAGGGGGGGCCTCCCCGGCGGAGGACAGAAGCTGGCGCTGGGCGCTCCGCTCCCGAAGAGGCGAGGAGGAGCCCCAGCCTGTCTTTCTCTCCTGTAGCGCAAATCCCCCGGTAGCAAAACGGCCGTCAGGAAAGCAATAACTCCGTGTGTGTTTGCGATGGTCTATTTAATTTTTTGGTTTTCCCTTTTGAATGCGCCACAGAATGTCTCCCCGTGAGCCATCTTTCCTTTGCAAGTCAGCACTCGTGGCAGCGGGCTCCAGCGGATGGCGACTCGGGGCAGTCCAGACTGGGGGCTCCCGCCACGTGGTGCATGCAAGGGGTCGTTTCCCCGGGTGGGTCTGCCCTTCCTCCCACCTTCACGTCCTGAAGCAGCCGCTCGGGAAGCAAGCCGAGCGAGCCCGTAAGGTGCATGAGAGGGGAGACCCTGGCGCACGTCTTGTCCTGTGATTCATCCAAAGCATGGGCTGCCACGTGTCCCCCCTGCTCGTCAGGTGCGTGGACCATTCACTGTCCTCCTTCCTTGTCCCCCAGCAAAAGCTGTGATGATCTGTGATGCTCATGCATTAACATTTTGGAAAGGTGAATCATTTCCAAGTGGTTAAAAACCAACTGTGGAACGAGTCACCGACGTGTTGGGTTCACTCATTCTGAAATCATCACTTAGAGAAATAGCGTGCACGCTGTAAAACACGGCCACAGAGCACATAGTTTCAGTCCTGGTATCCCGGCTCAAGGGGTGTTTCCTTGCGAAGAGAAATTCCTCGGTTCATACTATGTCCTGTAGTGTGATGTGCTTGCTAGACGTCTGTTTCCTGAGACCAGCAGTAGATTTCTAAAGTTCCTTTTTCCCCAGAACGCGTACTTTGTGTGCACTGGGTCATTAACGATAATTGGCTTCTTGTGCCCTTTTGCCTCTTTAAATCCACTACCATGCCGTGTAAGGGTTCCGTTCCATTTATGTGTAAGAACCTTTTCTCTGGTTTTTCAGAGGCCCTATGGACTCTACAAGCCCTAAACCTGACCTTTGGTCACAGATTCTATAGGTTCTGTGCCCTTTTCATTGGCTGAAATGACAAGATTCTAACGAGAGTCTGTTTGCTCACAAAACACTGTCGTGCTGTCCATTTCCGGTGGAGAAGTCACAGACTGGGAGAAAAGATTTGCCAGTCATGTCTGTGACAAAGGATCTGTATCTGGACCGTGCAGAGAACTTTCAGAACTCCACAGCAAGAGAGCACACGGCCCCGTTAGCATGTGGGCAAGAGACTTAACTTGGCGCTCCACCGAACAGGGCACAGGTATGCGTGGCAAACCGGCATGTGGAACGACGTCCGCCCGCCGACGGCTTGGTTGTCACCGGTGTTTTATCTGCGTCGCTGCAGACCCGCTGTGCTGCTTCCCAGACACTCCTCTGATTCGGTGCCTGGTAAATGGCAGGGGAACCCCACGATGACTTCATGTTGGGGTGATATCCAGATATTTGTTTGATAAAGGGATCATTTGGCTCCTCGTTTCCCCACATTGCTGTGAAAGTTTTCCGACAGGCGGGGACATCCCTTTGTCAGCGTAGTGTTCCCTTCCCGAAACACACGTGCACACGAGTGTCTTAACTGACCGATGCCTGTGCTTCCTGCGCCAGGGGGTGAGCTGGACTCCTGAGCCACAGCACGGATGTCTGTGCGCCCCTGCACAGAGGGGTCCAAACTGGCCGGCTTCAGTAATGCAGGCAATAAACACTCTAACTGGCAACCCAGCCATGCCAAAGAGACAAATGCCTTTTCACAAGTTGTCATTCCTATCAAATTAAGCTATTTCTGACTTGAAGAATGCCCATTCTGCCGATGCAGTGTCCTCCTTGCCTCCTGGTGTAGTCCCTTGCTGTGAAAACTGGTCACTTCAGAAAAGGTGAGGCCGGCTCTCCCCGGGCCTCCTTCACTCTCCCCCACGGGGACAACCACAGTAATTTGACTGTATTTTGCTTTTAATTTACACAAAGCTTTTATCTGTGATCCTTTCCCCTCAAACACAGTATTGTGATCCATTTTGATGATAAATATGTAAAATGTGAATAATGGAATTTATGTGTCTGTGTCCAGCCTTTTGAGGTCTCTGGAGGACGTTCTCTCGTACGTAGCAATATGGAACGCTCCACTGCGCTCTCAGCAAAGCACATGTCACCGTTACGGTCCTGTGCCCTTCCCGTTGGCCTCTTACACGTGTGGTTAGCGGGGGCCCAAAGAGTCCAGTGAGTCGGTGGACGTAACTTTGTAAATACCATGTTATTGCTTACAAGAACAACCTGGTGCTAACGTTCTGCCCTTGGCATTCGTAGGTGGTGGCTGACTCCTCCCCCCGCCACAGCTCGGCTCTGCAATGCCCTGTACCTCGGGATTTCAGTCAGGGCCGCTGCCCGTGGCTTTTATCCTGCTTCCACTGTGGAAAATGTGTACGTACTTCATGCTCGACACTCACCGCCTCTCAACACATCGTCCTGCTTGACTTTAACAAAATAAATGGTGTCTTGGAGTGAATGGAGCATGTCTCCGATTTACCTGTGTTACGTCTTTTGTAAGTAACCAGACCGTCCTCACCGTAGGTCAGATTCTGATAAACTGGGGGGCCGGGGATTTGTCTGTGTGTCGCCATGTGCCAATCTAGCCCAGGCTCATCCGTTTGCAGTCAGGACAAAGCCGGGGACCCGGGCTGGATCAGTTAGCTGTTGCCACCGTGATGCTGTGTAACAAGCAGCTGTGAAAATTCATTGTGCGCAAATGCCTCTCTGGAGCTCATGAACTCGTAGATCCTGATGCCCTCTGCTCCACGTGGCTGGCATCGTGCTCCTGGGCCCGGCAGTCTGGCCCGGGGACGTCCAGGGCAGGTGCATGAGAGAACCAGCATGGATGCAGAGCTGTTTCCCGACGTACCTGGTTCTGTCACGCCTATGTACCTTCCACTGTCAAAGCAAGTCCCCCAGCTGAACACGGAGTGGTCGGGGGGTCTGTCCCCTTGCTTGGGTGGGAGGAACCGTGAAGTCATGTGCCGGAGGGTGGGTACAGGGTGTGAAGAATCGGAGCCACTGCCGGCCTCCCATCTCCCACACCAGCGTCCTGGACCCAGAAGTCAGGTTCCCCGAGCAAGGCCCCCTCTGCCGCTCCCTAGCCTGGTGGCCATGGGCAAAGCACTTGGCCTCTCCGAGCTTCCGAGGGTCATCTTCTGGAACTGGGGAAGGGCTGCAGAGCTCAGCTCACCCATGCTCACGTGCTGAGACGTCGGGCCGGGTTCAGGAGAGCACTGTGGCACTGCAGCTCTGGGGTGTCCCACGTCCCGTCTGCACCCAGAGGGGAGCGCCTTCCCGGAACGGACCTGCCAGAGCCATCTGGGAGCGGAGCACTTCCTCTGCTTGGGAGGATCAGAAAGGTTCTGTTCTGGAGAAGGTTTGTGGGGCCTGTAGGCTAGACAGGAAGGGGAGGGTCTGTTGAATAAAACTTCTCAGAGTTAGAATGGGTAAAAATGCACAAGTTCGGCTTTTATAAAAGTGGACAAATACCGCCCATTTTGTTTTCACTTCTGGCCTCTGCCCGGGCTCCTTCAGGTCGTGGCGTCTGAGTTCTGAATGGTCAGGAGAGGAGTGACGGAGCAATTCATATGCGGCCGTGGCTTGCTGCTCTGCTGCAAGGCTGCGATCCCGCCGCCGGGTCCCGTGACCCACGGGTGACAAAGTGCGCGTTTCTGTCCCCGAGCCCTTGCATGCTCAGGCTGGTGAACCACGCTGGCGACAGTGTGGTCTTTGCTGCAGGCCTGTCAGACTTCTTGAGGGTGAGCGCCCTGGGGTACCCCGACACACGGTCTGGGACGTGGGGACCCTAGATGTTCACTCCATTTTCCGACCGGTCTGCTGTTCTGTCACACGTCCGTGCCCTACAAGACAAGCATTCTGGAAGCGTGTTTTCTGCATCTCCCGTTAGAGAAGAAAGACAACGCACGACGCACAGTGTGTTCATTCTTGTGCGTGGTGCATCTTGAGTCAAGGTGATCCATGTGAGCATCCCACGAAGCCCAAACTGTGTAGTCCCAGTCTCCTGCCTCTCCACCAGATGCCCCAAACGCTCATGGCCGTGCCCGCGCCACCTGAGATGGGCAGGCGGAGAGGACAGAGATGGTAGAACAGCGCAGGGACAGTGTCTTTCGCAGATTCGACCAAAGTGGAGAGCTCTGCCGGCTTTCAGCTGGTCATCAGATTCAAAGTCAAGGCCTGCCGGATCGCGTTCTCCAACCTGGCGAAGACCACGTCAAGAGGTGTTCACACGGCTGACGGCACCAGGAGGGGGACACAGATGCCGTCCCTGGAGGGCTCTAAGAAGGACGCAGTTTGCGTCCCAAAGTGAGGGAAGTTCTTTAAAAACAAGACCAAGCCTTACCAGTTGGGCTCCACATGGGGCCCACTCAAAAGAGAATAAGATAACACAAAAATAAAAAAGTAAAACAAACCCTTGGTTGTTAGGTCCCAATGCCAGGACACATCGTTTTTTCATTGATCAGCACACCTCTTTGCTTTGCTTTTCTCCGTCACGTAGAAAGGGGGGGGCCAAGATGATAAAAGAGGAGCTACTCAAAACAGGCAACCCGGCAAACAAACATGCGTGGCCCTAGGACGCATCCCGGGGCAGCGAAAGGACATCCGCCAGCTGATCGGTGACATCTGAGCAAGTCCCGAGATCGTAGTGCTGTGTGGATAGTGATTTCTGGCTTCTGATAGTCGCACTGTGGCTACATAAGCTGTTTCCATTTGGCAAGTTTGGGTGGAGGTTGGAGAGGTCTGTGCTGCTCGCAACGTTTTCGTAGGTCTGAAGCTATCCCAGGATGGAAAAATTAGATTTTTTTTTTTTTTTTTTCAGTTTTCAAGGTTTTCCTTTTGCTCCTCCAAAGGCCCTGCCTCGTATCTCTCTAGTCCTCTCATGTCCTCTGGGGAGAGGAGCTCCCGTCTGTGCAGTTCCAGTATGTTGTCATGAACAGGATCCAGCGGAACGAGTCTCGGGGCTCGTGCTTGCGTGTGCTTCCGACCCCAGCGCCTGTTCTGCTTTGTGCAGTTTGAGTTTCTCTAACACGCTTGCCCGCGAAGCCGTCGCCCTCAGAGCTCAGGGTGGGGAACTGCGCATATCCGTGCTCGTCTGCTGGGTGCCTGGTGCGAGTGAGCGCTCGCTGTACCCACAAGTACTGACCAAGCAAGTGAACAAAGCAGGGCATACAGTATGCATCACGGAGCGGCATGAGATCGCCTGTTTTTCCCCTGGGACCCCTGCAGGTCGATTAGGCCCTTCGCTTGCTCTATCCCCTCTCGTGCCAAGAATGGTTATCGTCCTCCCGGCGCAGATGAAGATTCTCAAGCTGTCAGACCTATTGCCAAGGGAGGTGACACATTCACATATCTCCTTCCCTCCTCTCTCTCCTTTCCTTCCCCCCACCCCCAAGAAGCAGGAGTATACCAACCACGTTTTTGAAATTTTTCTATTTAACAAGGTTGGTGGAGGGGTGCCTGGGTGGCTCAGTTGGTTAAGCATCTGCCTTTGGCTCGGGTCACGATGCAGGGGTCCTGGATCGAATCCCACATCGGGCTCCCTCCTCAGCAGGAAGTCTGCTTCTCCCTGTGCCTGTCCTCCTGGTCATGCTGTCTCACTCTCTCTCTCTCTCAAATAAATAAAATCTTTAAGAGAAAAGTGTTGGGAACTTTTCCCTTAACTATTCAACATAGTGTTGAATTGCTGGGTAATATTGCACTCGAAGGATATAAATGGTTCACCTAGGGACGCCTGGGTGGCTCAGTTGGTTAAGCAGCTGCCTTCGGCTCAGGTCATGATCCCAGCGTCCTGGGATCGAGTCCCACATCGGGCTCCTTGCTCGGCGGGGAGCCTGCTTCTCCCTCTGCCTCTGCCTGCCACTCTGTCTGCCTGTGCTCGCTTGCTCTCTCTCTCGCTCTGTCTCTGACAAATAAATAAATAAAATCTTTTTTAAAAAATAAATAAATAAATAAATGGTTCACCTAACCTATTCTCGGAATGGGGTTTTTTCCTCTTCTTCCCCAGTAGTAACCTTGGTTATAAAGGTCACTGGGTGTGTGTTTCACTTACATCTTTGTACATATCTCTACTCATTTTCTTGGGATAAATACCTTATCGTGGAAACACTGAGCAATTCTGGGGGACTTTGGCTTCTATACAGAACTAGTCCTAGGTGCTGGTTAGCTGATGTGATAGGACTTTCCAGTAACCTCATGTCTACAGAAGCCCCATTGGAAGCTATTCCCAATCGTAGGTCGGTTTTTCACAGATGAGGAATTATTACACATAGTCCAGACGGTCTCCCCCGTGTGTGTGATGTGCCAACAAGGCCGTAGACCAGGCCCAGAGAAAAGGAGGCGCTCCCCCACGAATTAAGGGCATCCTCTCTAGTGTTCGCTGCCCGCGGTCTTTCACAGAGCAGCACGGCCTGGTGGGTGCCGTTTCTGCCTACACCTGCCTACACACATTGCCAGAGCCTATTTAAAAAAAATAATAACAGTCTGTCCTTCCTGAAGTTGTGGGTTAGATGCTGTGCCAGGGACAAGAGCAGCAGCCAGTAGGAGACAGGTCTGACTGAGATATATCTTAAAAGTGGGCTCTGGGTGCCTGGGTGGCTCAGTGGGTTAAAGCCTCTGCCTTCGGCTCAGGTCATGATCCCAGGGTCCTGGGATCGAGTCCCGCATCGGGCTCTCTGCTCAGCGGGAGCCTGCTTCTCCCCCTCTGTCTGCCTGCCTCTCTGCCTACTTGTCATCTCTGTCAAATAAATAAAAATCTTTAAAAAAAAAAAAAAAAGGCGGTTTCTGGTGGTCCGCTGGTAAGCCTTACCTACCCGTCAAAGAAAACCTGATGGAGAGGATACCTGACAAAGAAAGCAAAGAGGTGTGCTGATCAATGAAACAACAATGCGTCCTGGCGTTGGGGACAGAACAACCAAGGCTTTATTTTTGTATTTGTTTTTATTTTTGTGTTACGTTACTCTCTTTTGAGTGGGCCCCACGTGGAGCCCAGCAGGGGCCCGAACTGACGACCCTAAGACTAAGGCCCAGGGACCAAGGCCAAGCTGCAATCAAGAGGCAGCCGTGTAACGGCCTGAGCCCCGCCGCGGGCGTCCCCTGTACCTAGCAACCGAGAACTTGGAAGGCGAGGACAATGGGGGGCAGAATGTGGGGACCGCGGAAGGCGGCCTTAAAAGCGAGCGGCTGGCCGGTGTGGTGGCAGAGATCTCCTGTGGGCCCTGCCGAAGGAAGGGCCGCCACGGAGAAGCGACGAGGGTGTCCTTGGAGGAGCATAAGCTCGGCCTCTGCGCGTCCGGGCGGGTAGCGGACCGGCCTCCTCCGCAGACACGCGCTCCCCCGGAGGCCGCGTCCCTGCTCGGGGAGGTACGGCCCCTCTTGGCTGTGTGTCTGGCGGTGGGGAGCGAGAACACAGACGGGTCGCTTGACCGCACTGTAAGTGTGCGGTTCGGGGCACGCGCACGACGGCCCTCCGCCGCCACCACCACCCCCGCCTCTTCCCGAACGGAAGCCCCGTCCCCGTGGAGCGCCACCCGCCGCATTCCTCTGTCCCTGCCCCTGGCCACCGCGTCCCGTGTCTAGGACCCCGGCTGCTCTAGGTGCTGCCTGAAAGCGAGTCCCGCGCTTTGTCTCGGGGACGGGCGTTCTTCCCTGCGGCGCCTTCAGGGCTCGTCCGAGTCGGAGCCAGTGTGCGGGCTCCCTTCCTCTTTCAGGCTGGTGGGGACGCGGGGGGCTGTAGAGGCCCGTTTTGTCTATCCAGCCGTCCACGCTGGACACTCGGGTTTCCGCCTCGGGGCTGCGGGGGGCGGCCGCGTGTCTGCTTTCTCTTCCGTTGGGTCGGCACCCGGAGCTGGGATTGCTGGATCATGGGGTAATTTCATGTGTAATGTTTCCTGTCCTCCTCCACTGTGTTTTGACTCCTTGATCATCCTGCAAATGTTCGTCCCAGTCGCTCTCAAAGACCAACTTGCTGTTCCTCGCTCTTCCATCCGGATGCCCCTTCCTGGTCTCTCCTGGCGTGGATTCGAGCGGCAGCGCCTCAGGGTCCCCCACCAGGGCAGACCGAGGGCGGTGGACGGGGCTGACCAGCACAGGGCGCGGCGCCTTTCCCCTCGGCGACACCTAATCCCACTTCTCTCTCCCTTCCGTAGCCTTCGTGCTGCGACGCCACGGGCACGTCGTCGTGAGACAGCCTCACTGGGGTTTTGTAGGTCACTGCCGCTTATTTTGTGGGTATTTCATTGCCCGGTTTCAGGTCCATCTTTCAGCGTCGACAAGGCCCACCTCTGCTGAAACTGCTTCTCTGCACGTGTCCTCACCCTCTGCTTCCCCCTTTTCTCTTTGATATTGTCTGATTACCCGATATATGGAGCCCTCAAATTGGGTCTCCTTGGCTACTGAAACAAACAAAAAAGTCTGACCGTCTCTGGGACGGGCCATGGTTCCCCCTTAGACCGAGAGACGTTCCAATCTGAACCAAAGACGCATCAGAAGTCAGAAGTCAGGCAAAGTGTGCGGTATACGTTACAAATGTTAGTGAAGACTAGCACCTACTAGAACACTCCATTGAAAGGTTTCCCATCTTGGAGAAAGCATTTCAGAGTTCACAAAGCTCTGTTAAGTTCAAAGGCTGGAAACTACGTTCAGGTTATGAGCCAGAGTCTGGTAACAATATCTCTGTTTTAAACTTCCCGAGGCCAGAAAATAACCAGAAAACGACAATGAGGCTCAGTCTCAAAGTGCCTCTTGTTCCTGAGGGTCCTTTACATGCAGTGCCCATGGTGATTCCATATACACAGTCGGCAAACCCAGACAGGCGAGCCACAGCAAGCCTTACACGGAGGCGGGGAAAGTAGAGTCCTCCTGCCTTGCTGGTGGGATTAGCAAATGGTGCAGCCACTTAGGGAAACAATTTGGTGGCCCCCCAAAATGTAGACGTTAGACTGTGACCCAGCAGTTCCGCGCCTAGGCGCATACCCCAGAGAACTGAAACCCTAACCCACACACACACGTAGACATGACCGTTCGCAGCAGCATCCTTCATAACAGCCCAAAAAGGAAAACCACCCGAGTGCCCACCTTCTGCTAAGTAAACGGTAGTGGAGCTGTATGGTGGAATATTACTGGGCCATGAGAAGGAACAAAGTCCCCCACATCTATAGATGGGCCCCCAAAACATGATGTTCAGAAGAAGCCAGCACACAGGCCGCATACGATAGGACTCTGTTTATGGGAGCTACCCAGAACAGGCAAATCTGTAAGAACCAGGGGCCGGGGTGGGGCAGAGCAGGAAGTAGGGAGGAACTCCTAAGGAATACGGCATTGCCTTTATGATTCTCTTAGGGAGTCCTCCTTCCTTTTAGCAAACCTAAAATGGCTGCCCTTTCCACCCAGCTCCCATGTCACAATGGCCCTATTATCCCAGAATTCTCTCCCAAGGTTTTAGAATGTTGGATAAGTGCTGATGTAGGTTTGTCAGTGGTTCATAAGTGGGGCCAGGGGACTTTGATGAGATGAGGTCCAGACTGTCGTGACAGCATCCTTCAAAGTCCCAGTGGTCTCATCCGATGGTGGGTTGGAAGTGGCCCGTTAGGAGAGAAGGCGCCGGCTGCCTGATGGCAAAGGGGATAGCAAGCATCTGCAGAAGGTAAGTAACCCCATCCGATGGCGAGAAGCAGATCTCCCCCGGAGCCAAAGATAAACGGGTCAGTGTGTCCACTTTTCCCATGAGGTCATGGAGCTTCGTAATTTACGTGAGCAAGAATGTCATCGTGTTCCTCTTGGCCTCCTGGCAGGGTTACAGAGAGCCTGGGGGTTCTGTTAGGAGTTTCTGACTCAACAGGCCATCAGCGCTGGGCTGGGTCTCCATCCTACAGATGAGCTCAGGTTTGAGCAGGAGTTTTCTGGAGGAGGCCTCTGGGGACCCATCTGGCGCACTCAACAAAGTCCCCATGCCGCCTGGGTCCCGGCCTCCTGCTAAGTGAATTGTGAGTAAGTGAGACACTGTTTTCTGCCCAGCTGGAGGGCGTGTGTCACTGAGTACTTACGACAAGCACCACAAATGCTATCATAACCATTTGTGCAAGGTGGTTAGTGTTCCATAGTACGGATAACCCCACAATTCCTTGGTCCCTCCTACTGTAGGTGGTGGTTTCGGTTGTCCCCATCTCTATCCTGAACCGTGCTTCTGCTGATATTTGCCTCTTTCCCTCCGTTTTTAGAATTTAGTGTATCATTTACACACAATTTGTAGATTGCTGAAAGCAATATCCTCTAAGTTCTGTTTGTTTGGAAAATATATTCGCTTTTCATAAAAATCCTTGTTAATTATATTTATTACATAAATTAATAAGCAATCTTCTATTTCTCACTTTTAATTCCTAATACGGTAAGTATGGATAGATGCAAACTGTGGGAACAAAAACTCTTTGGGGTCAGTACATTTTTTTTGTTTCTTATCGCAGGAAAATATATATCACATTATTGACCGTTTTAACTGTTTTTAAGGGTACAGGTCTCCAGAACTTTTGACTCAGTAACTGCCTGCCTCTCCCGCTTCCAAGTGCAAAGTGCAGAGACTTTTTTGGTCCTGAGACCAAGAAGTTTAGGAACTGCCAACATGGCACAGAGCCCGGGGCTCGGAAGTGCTTCGGGAGGCCGGGCTGCTCCCCATGGAGCCCTCCCGTGACCTCCCCTCCCTCTCCCTGCTCCCCCGAGGTCCAGCTCAGCCCGGGGCCCGGCAACACTCACCTCCCTCCGCGGTGCTATGACCTGCCTCTGTCCTTCCCAGTTAACTACCTATAACAATTTACCTTTTAAGAGCATTACATGTTTCTGGCAGGAAATTGAGACCATGGCAGAGAGGATGCTGGGCACAGAGGGAAAGCTGTACCTCCAGGGCTCTTACCCGTCCTCTTTCCCAGAGGTCACAACTCTTAAACATTTCCCGCACCCAGGAATTCTCTGTTCATATGCAAACATGTTTCCTATTTGTATATATTGTGTTTATATATATTTAAACATGTTAGATGTTCGTCCTAGTTTTTACTGAAATGGAGCCATTGATTTAGAGAGAGTGAGCACGGGAGGGTGGGGCGGAGAGGGGAGAGCAGGGGCAGAGGGAGGGAGAGAGAGAGAAAATCCAAGCAGACTCCGCACTGAGCACAGAGCCTGACGCGGGGCTGGATCTCACGCCCCTGAGATCACGACCCCAGACAAAACCAAGAGTCGGACATAACCGACCATATCCCCCCAGGCGCCCCAACCGAGCCATTTCTATACACATGCTTCTGCAACATGCATTTTCACTTAGCGAGATATTTCTAACCGCTTTCCTCGCAGATACACACCTCTTGCTTGCATGCAAGCCATGCGTGAATGGTAAATAAGTACATGCCAGTGTGGGCTGCCCGCACAGGAGGTCCGCAGCCCTCCATGCTCTCCGTGAACTGCCGTCCACTCCCGCTCGCACTCATCACTATGCTTGTGTCCCGGGCCGGGACCCTATTTTTCCCCATTTGGAAAAGTAATAGTCTTACCTTAAAACATGAAAAAATGGGCCGCCTGTGTGGCTCAGTCAGTTAAGCAACTGCCTTCCGCTCCGGTCATGATCCCAGGGTCCTGGAATCGAGTCCCGCGTTGGGTTCCCTGCTCAGTGGGGAGCCTGCTTCACCCTGTCCCTCGGCTGCTCCCCCTGCTTGTGCTATCAAATTCATAAAATCGTAAAAAAAAAAAAAAAGAAAAAAAAATCACTAGTAATCCCAATTGAGGCATGTTGTTTTGCTTATTTAGGGTGAGCAAAAATAAGATCACACTACAAACTTGGGAGTTTTATTATGTTTTAAATTCACCTACCACGGGTGTTTTCCCGCATTACAAAATACTCTTCTACTGTTAATCTGCTAAGTCTTATGGCAAATGAATGACCAATAACCTCCTACAGTGTAGTTATGTACCAGATATAATTCATCCTCCGTTGTTTCATAACGTCAATGAAGCCTTAGTTATTGTTTCTATTTTAAAAAATCATGCTCATGGCAGAAATGCCTTAAAAGGCTTGAACAGCCAGACATCATTTAAAAAAATCACAATCCAAGGTCGTAAACAGGGTTGAGCGAAAGCATGCCGACTGCACCATCCCTGTTTTGGAAAACAGGCAGAACTGAACTGAGATGCTTTACGGGTGCATGCTGAGAGGTGAAAAAGCGGTAAAGACAAATAAGGAAGTGATAATGTAACATATCTTAAACCAAGAGGTGTCTTTGTGGTTATTTGCCCTGTGATAATTTATTGAGCTGTACACTTAGATTTGTGTGCTATAAATATATATCTGTTATAGTATATATTTTATGATATACTGCATAACTATAAAATATATATTCATATATTATACTTTGTTTATATGTGTTATAATTATATATAAAATATACTGAAATAGTTAAGATAATATATTATGTATATGTATTTTAAAACTCATAATCCCTCTAACCCGGTTAAAAATGTGTCTCACTAACTTAGCCTACAGACTTCCAGTTCTTAGAGCCACGCTGAGATGTCCCATCTTTGGCTTACCGCCTGTCCCTGGTGCGATGTGGCCGTCTTGCTTCCGGTCCCATCACGTTTCCGTGATTAGAATGGAACGTTCTCAGTGGGACGCTGGCGCGATGCCGGTGTGAAGGCAGAATGGGGCGGCGGGCGGGGGCGCTTTCGGGAGAGTCGAGCGTAGACTCTGCTCGCGGCCCGGGCCCGGCCTGAGGCACCCACGCGGGAGACGCGAGAACACGCGGGAGACGCGAGAACACGCGGGACTCGCGAGAACACGCGGGACTCGCGAGAACACGCGCGCGCGGAAGCAGCGCCGGGAACCGCGTAGAGCAGCCCGGTTCCCAACGGCCCCAACGGGCGGCCAGTCCCGGTGTCCAAAAGCCGAGCTGATGGCCCTCCCGGCAGCTGGCGGGGACCCCCCGGAGAGGGGTCGCGCTCAGTCGCTGGGCTTGAACGTGTCGCACTCTTCAGTACGCACAGCGCCGTGGTCACCACTTGCTGTTGGTGGCCGGTCT
This sequence comes from Mellivora capensis, assembly GCA_004024625.1. Taxonomy (NCBI): domain Eukaryota; kingdom Metazoa; phylum Chordata; class Mammalia; order Carnivora; family Mustelidae; genus Mellivora; species Mellivora capensis. The sequence continues at coordinate 17,174 of PISX010007342.1, forward strand.
CACTCTGGGGACGAACGCCCAGAAGTGGAAGTGCCTGGTTGAGAGGCGGTGCCCTGTCAGGCTTCCCATGACAGCGGCCGCCGGCCCTTCCCGCAGAGCGCGAGCGCCGCGGGTCCGCAGCCGGGGTGCAGAGCCGGGCCCGCGGGGGCGCGTCCCGGGCCGAGGAGCCCGCTCACGCCGTGTCTGTCCGCAGCTCCGCGCCGCGCGCCGCCGCCACGCTGCTGCTCCTCAACAGCGCCAGCTGCCAGGTGGCGGGCTTCGCGGTCGCCACGGTGGGCTGGATCCTGACCGCCGCGTCCATGGGCCTCGTGGAGTGGAGAGTGTGGTACATAGAGAGCAGCGCCCTCGTGCCCCCCGGCCTGGTGTGCGTGGGCATGTGGAAGGTGTGCGTGTACCACCGCGCCCGCGACCACAACAAAGCCAGCCTGTGTCAACGTTACAGCTACCGCGACGCCTATCTCCCGCTGGACATCCGCGTCTCGCAAAACCTCCTGCTGGTCGCCAGCATTCTGGGCCTGCTGGGGCGAGCCTCCAGCGTCTTCGCTCTCAGGAATACGTACCTGGGAACCCTGCGGGAGGACGCCGCCTTCGACCCCGCCGTGGCGTCGGGAATCCTGAGCCTGGCCTCCGGCGCCTGCATCTCTGTCGCTGTGGTCTGGAATTACCACTCGGTGATGAGCGAGCAGGGCATCTCCTTCCCGCCGTCGCTGTCCATTCCCTTCAAGCCGAACACTCAGGAGATCGGCAGTGCCTCTCTGGTGGCGTGTCTGGCCGCCTTCATGATGCTGCTGAGCGGGTTGATCTTCCTGTCCCACAGGTTCTCCACGGCTACCCAGGTGCATCCTCAGACTTCGGACGTGTGAGGCTCCTGGTCTCCTCGGCTTTGCGACTCCAGGATGACCAAGGGTTCATGAGAAATATTAGCAGAGTGGCCTATCAAATATTTACAAAGATTCCAGACCACGGCGAAGGTAGCTTGGGGCACAAGGTGGCCAACTCTTTCTTTTACCTTCTGTATCTTTTGTTTCGTTGATTCACCAGCTCTTTGATTGAATCGAGGAAATTTCATTTTAAAAAAAAAATCTTCCTCACCTGCCTATTGCTCTTATTGGATCTGTATTTTAATTATTGTTGAATAAATAAGCAATACTATAAACCTGCTGTGTCAAAATGAGATTTTCTGTGTTTCTCACGTTTCCCTCTTAAGCTTCCGCTAAAAACAACCCACTTTATTTCCTGTGGTATGGTGGTCAACATCGCTCTATCATATAAAATTCCCCAAAATATGCACCCCTTATCAGGCTCAACAATCAATCAAGATTCTGTCATATTAGCTTTATAGCTCCTTGCTTTTAACCTATTTTTTTCAAAGTGTTTTAAAGGAAACCCCAGACATTTCCTTGCATAACCACATTATACCTTAAAAAATTTAACAGTTTTTCCCTGTTGTCATCAAATACTTAACAGAATTTTTAAATGCCTCAAAAATAATCCTACAGTCTTACTTTTTCCACACAAGATGCCCACTGTGTCTTTTAAATCTTAAGCTAAACTACTCCCCTTATCACACCCCCTCTGCCTTTTTTTCTTTTTGAAGATTTAATTTTTAATCTCTACACCCAACATGGGGCTCAAACTCACAAGCCCAAGATCAGGAGTCCCGTGTTCCACCAACTGAACCAGCCAGGCGCCCTTGCCTTTTTTTTTCTTCTTAATCATTTTGATTTGCCAAAGAAAGTGGGTCAGTTGTCCCAGCATCAAACTTGTTACAACTCAAGGCTTCATTGGAGCCCAGGTCAACTCTCTGTGCGGGAGTATTTCTAAGGTAATGCCCTGTAATAGTACGGAGTACCTCATAGCAGGTGGCGTATCTTAATTTACCTTTTTAGCAATGCTAAGATTGATGTGTGGATCCAGAGGGGAAAATCCAACCCCTCTTGTAAATGTCATCAAATTTCCACCTTCTTTTTTTTTTTTTTAAAGATTTTATTTATTTGTCAGACAGAGAGCACAGGCAGACAGAGTGGCAGGCAAAAGCAGAGGGAGAAGCAGGCTCCCCGCCGAGCAAGGAGCCCGATGTGGGACTCAATCCCAGGACGCTGGGATCATGACCTGAGCCAAAGGCAGCCGCTTAACCAACTGAGCCACCCAGGCGTCCCAAATTTCCACCTTCTGATGGTCCTTGTGGGAATCATTTATTGCACTAAGGATTACGAGTGGTGATTTTCTAATGTGAACGTTCTTGTCAGATTTAGTAGCTGGGATGCTTTTGTAAAGAAGAAAACTTTCCCTCCTCAGGCATGGCCACTTGGGTTCTCTAAAATTCAGCTCATACACAAAAGGCAAGGCAAATGCTTCGTTTTCCCCCTTTAATTGTTAAATTTCTAGAGGAAGGAGGAAGAATGCATTAATCTTGGTGTTCACCAATGTATTTTTTAAATTGTTTTCCCTACCAGTTTTCATTTTTGTCTTTTTCTTGAGTATCAAGAACTCATGGGATTGCATGTTTTTATTGTAGAAATTTTCCGATGCATTCAAAAGTAGACAGCCAATTATCTCAACTTCAAGAATCTTCATTATGGGCCACTAGTGTTTCACCCCTATCCTCACTGACTCTCACCAACCCCAGCCTTGGATTACTTTGTAATAAATCCCTGGCAGTGTATTACTGTGTTCATTACTTCAGTACACATCTCTAAAAGATAAGGACTCCTTTTTATTTTATTTTATTTATTTAGTAGCGTACAAGAGAGCATGAGCAGGGTGAAGGGCAGAGAGAGAAGCAGACTCCCTGCTGAGCAGGGGGCCCGATGTGGGACTAGACCCCGGGAAGTCTGCGATGATGACCTCAGCCGAAGGCAGACACTTAACCAACTGAGCCACCCAGGCGCCCCAGGACTCCTTTTTCTTAACCACACTGTCATTATCGTAGGGAGAAAAGTGAATAATTTCCTAATGTCATCAAATACATAGTCAATACTCAGATTGCCCTAATTGTCTCATCAATGTTTTTAATAGTAACTTGCGGGTATCTACATATTCAAAGTGTTTCCCTCAGGTGCCTTCATTATTCCCTTTATGATCAAACTGTCCCATCTTCGGCAATGGAGCCACAGGGACATGTGGCCTTTGACATGTCTCTATCAGGATTATTTTAAGATTAAGAAAAAACTATTCAAGACAAGCATAACCTACTCTTTACCTCAAACAACTCTTCATCAATAAAATCCATTATAATAAGATGATTTTCCTAAAGAACAAAATAGTAGAGAATATATCAATAATGGAGTTAACAACTACATTCATCAAACGTTAGTGTTGAAATTAAAGTATATTTATTTACTCTGTGTCTAATTACTTTTAACACCAGTGGTTCTTAACCTCATGGAAATTCTCTGCAGTATAATTCCCACACACACAAAATTTTGTACCAGTTCACAGATCTCTTGAAACCTATTCATGGATCATCTCATTTTCAAAATTTAAGTGACAGTTTTTAAAAATTGATTTGTTGTTTTATGGGCATGCTAGAAACTCCCCCTTCTCATAATCTTCAGCTTATTATTTTATTTATTTTTATAAAGATTATTTATTTATTTGCAATAGAGCGAGAGCAAGAGAGCACAAGCGGGGGAGCAGCAGAGGGAGAAGCAGGCTCCCTGCTGAGCAGGGAGCCCGATGTAGGGCTCCATCCCAGGACTCTGAGATCATGACCTGAGCCGAAGGCAGACGCTTCACCAACTGAGCTACTCAGGTGCCCCTTCAGCTTATATTTATTTTTTTTTTAAAGATTTTATTTATTTATTTGACACAGAGAGAGAGAGAGAGATCACAAGTAGGCAGAGAGGCAGGCAGAGAGAGAGGGGGAAGCAGGCTCCCCGCCGAGCAGAGAGCCCAATGCGGGGCTCGATCCCAGGACCCTGGGATCATGACCTGAGCTGAAGGCAGAGGCTTTAACCCACTGAGCCACCCAGGCGCCCCTCAACTTATTTTTAAAACAAATTAACTTTACCAGCTAAAAACCTACCTATAATATTAATGAGTACAGATATACCCTACTTAAAATCATTTCATTAAACATTTTTCAGTGATGGTTCCTATGTTTAAAGTTTAGGAAAAAAAAGTGTTTTTTTAAGTAATCTCTGCACCCAACGTGGGGCTTGAACTCATGGCCCCAAAATCAAGAATTGCAGGCTCTACTGGCTAAGTCAGCCAGGCACCCTGGAAGAAAAAAAGCATTTTTGAAAAAGGTTTATCTTAGAGAGAGAGCACACAAGCCGGGGGTAGGGACAGAGAGAGAGGGAAAGAATCTCAAGCAGACTCCCCACTGAGCCCAGAGCCCAACACAGGGCTCGACCCCACAACCCTTGGATCACGACCTGAGCTGAAACAATGAGTCTGATGCTCAAGCAACTGAGCCATCCAGGTGCTCTAAAAAAAATAATAATTTTTTTTTTAGTAAAATCAAATCATCACTGAAACCATTGTCTGTTTTCTTTTTTTGTTTTTTTTTTCCCCCAAGAAACATGACTAGAAAAATGTCAATATTTCAAAGGGAAGAGTTTTTCTGCAGAGACACTATCCAGGAGCAAAGCAAAAAAAAATAATAATAATAAATAAGATTTCTTTATTTTATGGCTAACAGACACATGAAAAAATGTTCATCATCTTTAGCCATCAGGGAGATTCAAATCAAAACCACACTAAGATCCCACCTCACACCAGTTAGAATGGCCAAAATTAACACGACAGGAAACAACATGTGTTGGAGAGGATGTGGAGAAAGGGGAACCCTCTTACACTGTGGGTGGGAATGCAAGTTGGTGCAGCCACTTTAGAAAACTGTGGAGATTCCTTAAGAAATTAAAAATAGAGCTTCCCTATGACCCTGCAATTGCGCTACTGGGTATTTACCCCAAAGATACAGATGTGGTGAAAAGAAGGGCCATCTGTACCCCAATGTTCATAGCAGCAATGGCCACGGTCGCCAAACTGTGGAAAGAACCAAGATGCCCTTCAACAGACGAATGGATAAGGAAGATGTGGTCCATATACACTACGGAGTATTATGCCTCCATCAGAAAGGATGAATACCCGACTTTTGTAGCAACATGGACGGGACTGGAAGAGATTATGCTGAGTGAAATAAGTCAAGCAGAGAGAGTCAGTTATCATATGGTTTCACTTATTTGTGGAGCATAAGAAATAACACGGAGGACATGGGGAGATGGAGAGGAGAAGGGAGTTGAGGGAAATCGGAGGGGGAGAGAAACTATGAGAGACTGTGGACTCAGAGGAACAAACTGAGGGTTTTGGAGGGGGGAGAGGTGGGCGGTTGGGTGAGCCTGGTGGTGGGTATTGTGGAGGGCACGCATTGCATGGAGCACTGGGTATGGTGCATCAACAATGAACTCTGGAACACTGAAAAAATAAAGTTCAAAAAAAAGATTTATTTATTTTAGAGAGTGAGTGTGCATGAGTGGGGAGAGGGGCACAGGAAGAGGGAGAGGAATAATCTCAAGCAGACCCCCCACTGAGCCCAGAGCCTGATGCGGGGCTCGAACCCAGGACCCTGAGATCATGACCTGAGCCAAAATCAAGAGTGGGCCACTTAACTGACTGAGCCACCCAGGCGCCCCAGGAACACAGCAAATTGTGAACGCAGTAAAATCATGGCGCTCTCATAGTCTCCAGGATCTTGAGACATCAGCCTGTCAATAATTACGCCTGCAGTCCATGTGCATGCCTGTTTGAACCTTCTCCACCTCGGAGAGCTTGCCGTCATTTTGATAAAGGTTGCTGAAGTCCATGGACATGATATTTTCGTCTCAACTCCTTCAGCATGTTTTCCAGTCTATTTGAAAACAAACAAACAAACAAACAAACAAACAAAAAAACCTCTTAAAGTCTTTTCCCAGAGCATGTAGCTCTTTTATGGCTCACACCTTTGGAAGATAGAATACTTTTGCAAAAAACACTGGATTCTGGAATATTTCTTCCATACGCGTTTTGCTTGAAAAATCTGCTTTTTGCATTCAGCACTTTTTTCATGTTCTTCAGAGATGTTCCGTTCTTAGTGAGTTTCTTTTTGTAATTTTCCAGTTGTCTGAGATTTACATTATACACCAGCAAGGTTTTACCCATTGAAAACCCTCACTGTGACGGTGGGGTCACTACACGCTGGTATTAGCCATACCCCTCCTCCTGGACTCCAGAGCTGCACTAGAAAATCTACTAGCTGAGTCTCTATCCCCATCAACTGAAAGAAACTTCCTATGTCTCACAGTCAATCATGATTCCTGTGGCCTGCCCAGTGGTCGTGATGATGGTTCCCATCCCATTTTTGTTATTAAAAATATTTTAACACTTTAATAACAATTTATTAAAGTATAAATCACATACTGTAAAAAACCACAGGTACAAGGGAGGTTTTTAGTCTATTCACATAACCGTACAGCCAGCACCGCTTACCTGACGACAGAGCATTTCATCACTCCAAAAAGAGACCCCACCAGCAGTCCCCATTAGTCTTCGAGGCTTTTCTGGGTCTCAACAAGATGACCCAGGTGCATCATGTACATTTCAGGCCCGAGACCTTGAACCGGCATGCCGGTCCTTCAGTGAGCCCGAGACGTGGAGATGGTATTTAGAGATGAACAATTTAGGCACTGGTGTGCTCATTCTTTGGTTGTCTTGATAGCTAGGTGTTTTAGTGGACAGAACTAGGATATACGAATTCTTAAGAGGAAAAAGTATTATAAAACTTCTTTCAGTTCAAACATGTAGAATCTTTAGCTGCAATTTGATTACATTTCTTTCTCCCAGATTGAAAACCCACCAATTTTTTAAATTTAAATCTAAATTTTTTTAAAGATTTTATTTATTTATTTGACAGAGATCACAGGCAGGCAGAGAGAGAGGGAAGCAGGCTCCCTGCTGAGCAGAGAGCCCGATGTGGGGCTCAATCCCAGGACCCTGGGATCACGACCTGAGCCGAAGGCAGGGGCTTCAACCACTGAGCCACCCAGGCGCCCCCCACCAACTTTTTTAAAAGATCTGTTTGTTTGTTTGAGAGAGAGAGAGAGAGAGAGCACACGTGTGAAGTCGAGGAGGGGCAGAGGGAGAGAGAGAGAAGAAAAGCAGACGCCCCACTGAGCAGGGAGCCAGATGCAGGGCTGGATCTCACGACCTGAGACCAAATCAAAAGTCAAGCACTTAACCACTGAAGTCACCACCCAGGCCCCCCAAAACCACAACAATATTAACGCATTTATTCTGTGATATATAAAAGTTTTAAAATATTACTGATATATCACTATCAGCCGTAAGACTACTGAAAGCTTAAGGTTTCTTTTAGGCCCTGGTTTGTCTCTAAAATGCATTGTATTAGGTGTATATAGTCAAAATACAGCATTGTCACATTTGTTGACATGAGTTGTATCACCACGTTGGTAAGCAATTCACTTTATTCGTTTCATCTTGTTTTCTGTTTTTACTTTTGTGTTTTTGACATAGTCTTATTTTTTGAATGTGAAATGCTTACATTCAAGTCAAAGGTGCTTAACCAGACTTAGTCTCTAAACGTCTGTTCCACCCCCATTCTATTCTTTCCCATCTCACATGATTTTTAAAAAAGTATTTAGTTAGTTAGTTAGTTGACAGAGAGCACAAGCAGGGGGAGTGGGAGAGGGAGAAGCAGGTTCCCCGCTGAACAGAGAGCCCGATGTGGGGCTTGATCCCAGGACCCCGAGATCATGACCTGAGCCGAAGGCAGAGGCTTAACCCACTGAGCCACCCAGGTGCCCCCCATCTTAGGTAACTTCTTAATTTTTGGTTTATTTTCTAATATTTTCTTTTGCAAATATGGATGTTGTATGTTCATATTTATTCCATCTTTTTCAAAATGCAACCATAGTACATGTATTACCCGGTGTATATGTATACACCTGGCTTTTTCACTGGACGATGAACTTCTCAGTACACAGATCGCCCTCACCGTGTTATGTCTGCATAGTCCTCGCCCTCGTGTGGCGGGACTCTGGTTTGTTCAGCCCGTTGTGTGTGTCTGCATGCAGGTGTGTATGTGTTATGATGACTCTGGGCGAATATCTGTTGGTCTTTCTGCCGGTGTATCTTTAGGATAGATTCCTAGGACTCTTGGAGCACAGGGTCGGTGCGCACAGGATCATACAGTTCGCATTCCCGTGAGTGATCGATGAGAACGCCTGCTTCCTCACAGCCTTGTCCAAAAAATAAAAAAAAAAGAAGAAAAAAGACCGTAAAACCTTTTTTTTAAGAAATTTTTTTTAAAGATTTTTTTCATTTATTTATTTGACAGAGATCATAAGTAGGTGGAGAGGCAGGCAGAGAGAGGGGGAAGCAGGCTCCCCGCTGAGCAGAGAGCCCGATGCGGGGCTCGATCCCAGGACCCTGAGATCATGACCTGAGCCGAAGGCAGAGGCTTCAACCCACGGAGCCACCCAGTGCCCCAAGACTGTAAAACTTGTAATTTTTCTTCCGTGTGACAGGTGACAAGCGGTATCTCCATATCGTTTCCAATGTGTACTTCTCTTGTTAGTGAGGATGAGCGTTTTTGCGAACATTTTAAGGCTATTTTCATTCCATCAGTGACGTCAGTTGTCTGCAGCTGTGTAGTAAGTCGCCCACGTTTACCGTCTTCCAGCTTCTATGAATCAGTGGTTTGAGCGTAACTGAGCTGGGCCGTCTGCTTCGTGGTCTGTCACAAAGCTGCAACCAAACTGCCAGCCCGGCCACTGCCGTCACTGGAAGGCTCGCTGGGACACCCCCTCACGGTGCACTCTCGTCGTCGTCGGCAGGACTCATCTCACGGGCTGCTCGTAAACTCTTGGCCTTAGCCTTAGCCTTCAGTTCCTTGCCGGCCTCTCCGGAGAGCTTCTCAGAACAGGGCAGCTGACTCCATCCGAGCCAGGAAGGGAGAGCGCGGGAGAGAGCGCGGGAGAGCGCGCGCCTGCAGGATGGAAGTCGTGGTTTTTTGTTCCAAGCTAATCGCGGAAGTCACAAGCCCATCACTTTCGCCATTTTTGATTCATTAGAAGCAAGTTGCTGGGTCCAGCTCACGGTCAAGGGGAGAAGATCAAGGTCACAAATATGAGGAAGGTGGGGGGTCCTTGGAGTCCATGTCACAGATGCCTACCACTAACCTACTCATATTTCTAGCCCATTCTACTGAGTTTGTCGATATTCTTGACGTTTAGGTCTTCATACAGGGAGCAATCTTGCCCTTTACCCTCTGCGCCTTCACTGACAAATACCTTTCTTTTTTTTTTTCTTAAAGATTTTATTTATTGATTTGACAGAGATCACAAGTAGGCAGAGAGGCATGGGGGGGGGGCGGGAAGCAGGCTCCCCGCTGAGCAGAGAGCCCGATGTGGGGCTCCATCCCAGGATCCCGGGATCATGACCTGAGCTGAAGGCAGAGGCTTAACCCACTGAGCCACCCAGGCGCCCCGACAAATACCTTTCTTAATCCTTTCTTAATTTGTCCTTTATTTTCGAACTTTGCTTCCTGCATTTTTTGTTGTGCAAATGGTTTTGGTGAAGTTTATATATTCTCCAATTATCAATCTTTATGCTTCTGGTATTTGAGTCATAATTTAGGCATATTTTTTCCACCCCCACATTCTGAAGGCATTTGTTCACTTTTTCCCTCATACTTCATTTTTACTGTATTCATTTAGACTTTATCCTGATGTACAGTGTGAAATATTGGGCCAAATTTACCCTTTAAAAATGACTCTCCTTTTGTACCATACCACTTCATTAAAAACAAAACAAAACAACAACAACAACAAAAACCTGAAGTGCCTGGGTGGCTCAGTCGTAAGCCTCGGCCTTCGGCTCTGGTCATGGTCTCAGGGTCCTGGGATCGAGCCCCGCATCGGGCTCTCTGCTTAGTGCGGAGCCTGCTTCCCCCTCTCTCCCTCTGCCTGCTGCTTCCCCTGCTTGTGCGCTCTCTCTCACTCTCTCTGTCAAATAAATCAAAATCTTTTAAAAAACAAAAGGAAAATAAAAAAAATTTTTAAATGTTTGTAGTATGGGGTGCCTGGATGGCTCAGTCAGTTCAGCGTCCAGCTCTTGCTTTCAGCTCAGGTCATGATCTCAGGGTCTTGAGATCGAGCCCGGTGTCAGGCTCCACACTCAGTACGAAGTCAGCTTGGGACTTCCTTTCCCTCTCTCAGTCCCCCGCCCTGCACTCACACGCGCTCCCTCCCTCTCAAATAAATAAATAAACTTTTAAATCAATAAATCAATAAATCATTGCTCCCAGGACCCCACCCGTAGACATGCCCTTCATGGACTGTGGAATCCCTTTTTCTCCCAAACTTCCTACATGGCCCAGGCAACTCCCAGGGTAACTTCCAAGCCCTCCTAACCCTCCATTTGATTACATTCCAATTTGATTACATTGCCGCCAGCTGAGGAGAGCGACAACTCCACAGAGCGGGGTCCCCAAGACATTGAACCAAGAGCGCGGAGGCTCTGGTGTGTACAGGGCGCACACCGTCCACCGTTCACAAGACTCTCCAGATGTCTAAATGGCCTCAGTGACACTAAATGAATGACTAAAACAATATTGAAAATTAGACATACTCACTTTAATCTAGAGCGACGGACTGAGGTCATACTGTGTTCACTGGAGAGAACTCGAAGGACTCGCATGGAATGTCCTTCTTTTCAAAGACTATTTAGTAAGACTTCGAGAGCATAGTGTTCAAAAAATTTTTTCCCACTGTGACAGAAGTCTACCAGCTATTTACATACATGTTCCAAAAACATTGCCTGTGGACCCAAGTGGGCTGGGTGCTCCGTCAGAATGTTAAACAGACACTTTGCCTTTAGGCTTTGTATCCTGATCTGTGGGCAACAGACTCTTCCTCTCTGATGGAGATTTGGTGAAATCTTAAAAGCATTCCTTAGTAAATCTTCTTTCTCTGCTTCTCTGCTGACCATTATTTGCATAATGCCCTTAGCTCTCAAGCTTTGGGAACTAGGGGGAAATCACACCCGTTTGCATTTAGTTAAGGAGTTCCTGGCTTTCTTCCCAAGTCTTTGAAAGGAGCTGGAGAGCAAGTCGGAGTCCCATTCAGATCTGCAGGGCTGGCCTTGGCCTGAGTCCCTTGCATTCTCCAGGCAACTACAAGAATGACTTGTAAAACGGTTCCTAGGTAAACATCATGTTTTCGCCAGTGAAATCTTTCCCTATTATAGGTCGAATTAAGACCAACTTTACATATAGGGGATTGGAATGTGGATTTGTGTAATTTAAGCGGATCGAAACCATAGGTTACTTGGAAAATGGAAGCTTGAGAAGAAAAGCTTAGGAGGAAGGGTTACTCCCATCTCGCCCAGAAGAGAGATGGTGACCGTGGAGAGAGCAGCACATCTGACACCTGTTGGTCACAGAGGGAAGTGACTGAGTTGGCTTTGGGGGAAATGAGGCGGTGACCCTCTGCCGCCTTCAATCTCAACAAAGAGCAAGGCGATGGGTCATAAAGACCTTAGATAGAAAAGGCAAGGGGTTGGGGCGCCTGGGTGGCTCATTGGGTTAAGCCTCTGCCTTCGGCTCAGGTCATGATCCCAGGGTCCTGGGATCGAGCCCCGCATCTGGCTCTCTGCTCAGCAGGGAGCCTGCTTCCCCCTCTCTCTGCCTGCCTCTCTGCCTCCTTGTGATCTCTGTCAAATAAATAAATAAAATCTTAAAAAAAAAAAAAAAAAAGAAAAGGCAAGGGGAACACCAAGGCAGGGTTTGCCTCGGGGCAGAAGGGTAAAGGAAGAAAAGGAAAAAAATGAATTTCGAGACCTTCTGCAGCAGCTTTTGGAATGATTATTTTTCACAGGAACAAAGAGAATGGATCCTGTGTTTTCCAGTTGGTGCTCGAGGATCGTGTTAAGGGCTGGTGGTATTTCTTTCCTTCTTTCTCTCCCACAGAGATCCTTCCAGGGTAACCAAGAACCAGAGAGATGCCATGTGGCATTTGGGCTGGAGACAAAATCAAAGGTGCCAGAACATTCCTTGTTGAGCCCCGGGAAATAAGGAGTCCACATAACGGTGACAGCACTCCCAGTCCGAGGGAGGGAGGGCAGCCTGGGTTAGTGCTGGCAACTCCCGCATCCTTCCCAGCCTTCCCCTCAGTCCCAGCTCGGACTCAGGAAACGCCAGGACCTGAGCTGCCATACACCCAGTGACCTGATGTCTCGTGGTTCATGAATTGCTCTCACCTTTCTCCTTGTGGCCGCCCTGGAGAATGTGCTGGGTTGGCTTGAGCACCGGGAAGCGCAGAGTTCCTGTGGCAGAAAAAAGGATGCGGGGCTGGGGGGCTCCCATCTTCTACACGAGGGATCAAAATAGATTCTAAGCGGCTTGTCCCTGGTCAGAAGTAGAGCTGGGGGCGCCTGGGTGGCTCAGTGGGTTAAAGCTTCTGCTTTCAACTCAGGTCATGATCCCAGGGTCCTGGGATCGAGCCCCGCATCAGGCTCTCTGCTCAGCGGGGAGCCTGCTTCCCCCCTGCCTCTCTGCCTACTTGTGATCTCTGTCAAATAAATAAATAAAATCTTTAAAAAAAAAAAAAAAAAGAAGTAGAGCTGGCATGAAACCCGAGGCCTTATAACACTGTCCCTCCAACACAGTAGTCAAAGAACTGACAGAATTATCCGCGGGAGAGCGGTTTTCCTGCTCCGGAAGCTTGTTGTTCTCGTGACTTGAGGGGTCTTATGGCAGACGTCACACCCTGCCGCAATGTCCTCTGCATAGTCTCCTTAGGCCGTGTGCTCCTCCTCTGTGAGAACGGTGCGTGACTTCTGGAGCCTAGAAGATTCCATCCATGTGTCTTTCCTAGAGTTCTCTGGTCTCCGCTTCTAAGAGAGAGACTTGTCCAACAGTGGAAAGCAGGAGAGCAGCAAACAGTGTGCGACAGTGTGTGTGGTTCTCTGTGAAATGTCAGAAGTCCATCTGGATTCCTGACTGGCCGCACTCGTGTCAGAAACCTGATTCCACAGAGCACAGATGTCCTACTGTTGCTTGAGCATACACATCAAATTCATGAGAAAACATATGCCTTCTTCCTTAAATATCAATAAATGGGGTGCCTGGGTGGCTCGGTTGGATAAGTGTCTGCCTTCGGCTCAGGTCACCATCCCAGGGTCCTGGCGGGAAGCCTGCTTCTCCCTCTCCCACTCTCCCCTGCTTGTGTTCCATCCCTCTCTGTCTCTCTCTCTGTCAAATAAATAAACAAAACCTTAAAAAAGATAAAATAAAAAATAAAGTCATGAGAGACGAGTTATTCAATAGAGGCGTAGACCATGTTCATGAATGAGATAACTCAGTGCTGTAAATTGGCTGTTCTCTTCCATGTGATGGAACTCCAACCGAAGCCCCACAAGACTTTTGTGTCCATCTGGGGAGCATTTGTTGCTGTGACAAAAGATAAAACAACAGTGACCCTGGGCCTGTCTGCATCCAGGGACAGGAGGGTGGGCCATCACTCATGGGGCCTTTCATAGGTTGGCCCGGAAGTGGGTGCAGTATTTCCGCTCGTTGACTAGTGACACACCAGCCATGTGGCTGGGACATTGAGTCCTGCCATGTGCCCGGGAGGAAAGAAAAGCAGGGTCCGGGGCACACACAGCAGGGTCCGTGTAGGTTTTCCCGAAGCTCTATGAGCTGCTCTTCCCGAGCCGCACAATGCGGGATTGCTTCTTCCTGAAGGGTCACCGCACGCCGGGTTCGGAACTGGCTTCTGGAAACTTCTCCTTCAGAAGTCACAGAACCACATTCAGAGTTCATTTTTGGAGTTTGTGACAGAAGACGGAAATCACGCGGGAGTGTTACGAATGAAGCGTGTCCATCAGGCCCTCATTACAGAAACTGTACGGGTGTTTCTGGGACTCGCCTAATCCTCAGACACACCCCCGCCCCCACCCCCGGGCCAGGCTCTGACCTGATCCGATTCCCGCGGGCAGGCACGGGAAGTGGAAAGGGTCTCAGAGCCCACCCACCGCGTCAATGTGGCATCTTCCGCGGCCGCAGACTGTCTGACCTTGGCTGCTTAAGCAGCGCCCACGCAGGGATGTGTCCCGCCTAACCGACCGCCTGGACCCGCACGGACACAGGCAGGCTGGGGAACGTTGTTTGTGCGACTCGCGCTGTGCCAATGACCTTGGAGCCTAGTTATTTACATGTAACCTCTGGCTTCCGGGTCAGAACCGGCCCTTCTGTTCCGGATGCCAAGAGCTGCAGACGTCGTCGTCCCACATCCCCTCGCGCTCCGGGCGAGGCTGGCCCGGCCGGAATGAAAGCCGGGAGGGGAGGCAGGACCCGGAGCCCAGGCGCCTTAAAAATACAGAAACGTGATAAGGTAGAGATGCGGCTGGCTCCAGACTGCATGTAGGCGAGCAAATGTTTAATCTCAAGGCCTGTTATTTGCCCTGTAAATATGGCCCTGATGGGGCCGGTCGGTGGCACCGCCGGCCCGGCTGGCCAGGTTGGACGTTGTAAGTCCCCGATCTGATGCGACCTCGCCTTGTTCTTTTACTGCCTGCTATTCCCTTCATCTCTGTGTCGAGTCCTTTCCTTTTCTATTAGGTTTCTATAATAATAATAATAATAATAAAGTTGTCTTTCCTTTTCGAAACCGAAACACCGCCGTTGTGAATCTTTTGTTCAGAATGATTGTTTTCACTTGTTCTCTGTTATGAACAACACTGACTAAGGGCCCCTTTATTCCCATCTTGGCTGACTCAGAAGCAACTTGCTAATTCACAGCACTTACTCCACAGGTCCAACACAAGGCATGGATCAAAATACCTCTTTTTATAATTATTAAGAAATGTCTAAGTGTCAGCTGAAGGCAAAGAAGGATTAGCTTGATTTTCCGAAAGGTAAAGAAGCAATCCCTGACATCTGGTAACAAACTTGAATTTCACAATCTGCGAAAGCATTAGGATATGATGGTAGATATACAGTTTGTGAACTCCAAGGCTGATGGTGATCTTGAGTGGCCAGAATGAATTTTCTAGAAACGATCTAACTAGTCTGATTTCCACTTTCCCTCATGTTACGATGTTATGCCCGAGTTTTCGCGTCCGAGAGGCTACCAAGGAGCCAAGCACCGATGCAATCACACGAGGGTTTATTTGACAAGCTTAAGCTTGGGCCCAAGTATACCTGACACAGTGGAGTAGGGACTTGGACCCCGAACCAGATTACAGTCAGAGTTTTTATTTTATTTTTTTAAGATTTTATTTATTTACTTGATAGAGATTACAAGCAGGCAGAGAGGCAGGCAGAGAGGAGGAAGCAGGCTCCCCACCGAGCAGAGAGCCCGATGCGGGGCTCGATCCCAGGACCCTGAGACCATGACCCGAGCTGAAGGCAGCGGCTTAACCCACTGAGCCACCCAGGCGCCCCAACAGTCAGGGTTTTTAAAGCAGAGCAGGGGTGGGCTCGGCGGCCGATGAGGACAGAGGGGATTATGGATGATGTAAGTCTCCAGGGATTTTTGGAAGCAAGGTCTCCAGGACCTTGAGGGGCTAGCTATTGTTGGGAGAAAGGTTATTTATTACCAATAATAAAAATCTTCTCATGAGACCCTTTAGATGTATATCAGTGGGCCGTATACTTGGGAATGATTCTCGACACTATCTTGGCAGTTTAGAGATAAAGTTTCCTAAAGTAGACTTACAGGATCCTGGTCGGACCTGTTGGAGCCAGGGGTCAGTCAGGCTAGGATTGTCCTTAGCAAAACCTCAAGGTGAGGGCAGTTGAGTCCCCAGGGGAGAGCCACTCTGTCTATTTCAAGGGCTTGTCAGTAGGTAAGGAATTTTAATGATTTTCTTCTGCCTCTGTTTCCCATATCAGCTGAACTTCAGGTGGGATGGCCTTAATTTTCTCGGCCTCCACAACGAGGGACTCATTTGGGCTTTGCAGACAGAATGGGCTGCAAGGCATCGTGGGACTTGAGTGACCGAACCTCTAGGAGAAAAGTCCAGTCCTGGCAGAGCAAGGGCTGGGAAATATGGGTGAGGTCACAAAGGGTGGCCAACATGGTGGTTCTGTGAGGTAACTCTTCACCCTCCACACCAGGCCCACAGCTGGGCCAGAAAAGGAGCTCCAGGGAAGAAGCCTGGCAGGAAGCTCAGACAGCCCTGTGGGGAGGTGTGGGGAGGCCGTGAAATGGATGTCCAGGGCTGCAAGCGTGTTTCTAGACCCTACTGGCTATGGACACAAGCTGCCACCGTAAGTCCTCCCATATCGGGACTGGTTTCTCATTTCAGGGCAGCAGCCCTCGTCCTACCTTGAGAATCATGACCTTTTGGATCTTGACAGGAATGGGTCTGACCGTTACCCTCAGGCCAGAAGCCATCTAAATATGGCCGGCGTCCTACAGTTGTTCCTTCAACGTTGAGCTCCTCCGAGTAAGAGAATCGTGTCTTCCAGAGATGTTGGGACATATGAGGGATGTGAAGACTCTTTCACGCAAACAAGAGAAAAAACATGCATCTGTCTAAGTCGGTGATTCTCAGCTGGGATGATTCTCTCCCTTAGGGGACATCTGGCAATGTCTGGGGACATTTTTGGTAGTCACAGCTTAGGAGGTAGAGTGCTACTGGCATCTGGTGAGGAGAGGGATACAGCTCAGCACCGATAAGGTGCAAGATAACCCCAACCGAGAATTATCCAGCCCCCAATGTCCGCGAGCCCTAGTTGTGAAACCCTGACCCAAACCAAAAAGTAAACAAACAAGCAAAACTATTGGAATAGTCCTGGGGTAAGTTCGCAGAATCTGAGAAGCTGAATCAGTCTCAAAAAAAAAGAAAAAAAGAAAAAAAAATATACCAGTGCTGATCCATGATCCTGAGCACCTGGGCAATAGAAGGGTAGAAGTTCATGGCCATTTGCCAAGGTCTGCTGTACGTATGACTTGCCTCCCCAACATGCAGTCTGTCAGGAAAGAATTTGTTTGGCCCAGTAAGGGTTGGAGCGCACTCTCAGGAGGTTCGGCTCAGCCGGCTGTATGGTGGAAATGGGGCACATGGGGACACTCCTTCGGTGTTTCCTGTATGAATGAATGACCACGGGTTCTGGCGGCCCTTCCTGTGAGCCGTGATAGCATTACGGGGAAGGGGGCAGAAATCCGGCAGAGAACCAGTCACAGTCAGCCTGCAAGGTCATCTGTGTTAACCCACGTCCAACCCTCTCTGCTTGTCCACTCTCCTCCCACCGTCCAGTTGTCCTCCTGTAAATCCCCTCCTGCAAATGCCCTTGCCGGGAATGTCAGCCTCCCGAGCTCCGGAAAGCTGGGAGTAGTTTTTCTTGACCTCCACTCCTCCGGCCAGGCCGTTCTTCCAATACCTAATCCCATGTATTAAATCTTTCCGGCTCGAAATATCCAGAATTTTCCTGGCTAAACTGGACTGACATAGCAGAGTTGGTTTCCAGCACTTCTCACTGCACATTTGATGACCCCCCTCGACTGCTAGCCCCGTGGGAGGCAGCCTCGCACACCAGATGTCTTCCCAGGCCTCAGGTCGCTGCAAAGCTGGGCTCCATCCTGAGTGCCTCAGAAAATTCAAGGAAGGCCTGTAAAACAGGTTCCTAGACTCCCCCCTCCCCGCCCCTCACCCCAGGAGGTCAGGGTTGGGACTTAAGAATTTGCATTTCTGAAAGCTGACACTGTTGGGCCAGAACCCCTGCGGGGACACATTGCCAACCAGAGCCTCCCCTCTTCCCCCAAAAGTTCACTCGTATTGAACACCTGGTTGAATTATTAGAATTTTTTTTTAAGATTTTACTTTCAAGTCATCTGTACACCCAGTGTGGGGCTCAAGCTTACAACCCCGACATCGAGAGTCACACACGTCACCGACGGAGCTAGCCGGCGCCCCAGAATTATTGGTTTATTTTATTTTATATATATTTGTTTGTTTGTTTGACAAAGAGAGACAGAGAGAGAGGGAACACAAGCAGGGGGAGTGGGAGAGGGAGAAGCACGCCTCCCGCCGAGCAGGGAGCCCGATGCGGGGCTCGATCCCAGGACCCCGGGATCACGACCTGAGCCAAAGGCAGACGTTTAACGACTGAGCCACCCAGGCGCCCCCATTGGAAACATTCTTAAGAAAGCTTGAGGTCAATGGTCCATCTTCAGACAAAGTCTACTTTCGCAAAAGGCACTTTTCTCAAAAAATCCAGTTTGGAAGGAGGAGAGGCGGGTTGTTCAGCCCATCTGTTGGCATAAAGCTGCGACACGATGAGAAGACCGCCAGTCAAAAGGAAAAACCCACCGACCCAACCGCGAATCATGGCGTTGCCATCGTCCCACGGGGCGCATGGGTCGGGGAGTCAGGGCCCCAGAAGCTCCGCACGGTGGCGCGGGCGACGTACGACACGAGCACTAACGTGGCGAGTCCAGCGAGGAAGAACAGAGCTTCCCCCGCCACGTTCGTGCTTCTCTCCAAGGAACCTCCCCGGTGGCCCCGGGACCTCAGACACGCCAGTCCCAGAAGGACGGCCACCGGCCCGAGAGAAGCGGCGACCCAGGCGGCCCACACGAGGACGCGGGCCACCAGCACGTCGGTGGCCGGGTTCCGCAGGCCACTGGAGGCCTGGCACACACGGCCACCGTGTCTTGAATCCCACACGTTTCCCACAGGCCCAGCACCGGCTTCTCACTCTCAAGCGAGCCCGAGGACACAGTCAGCCACCGAGGGGCGCAGAGCGTCCCCAGGGAGCACGCCTGGCCGGGAGCCCGGGAGCCCCGCGTTCTTGACCAAGCCGAGCGCTGCGTCTCCTGGGAGACCCGGGCCGCCCCGTTACAGGGCAGTCTTGAAGAATCCGTGGCACTTGGTGCCACCTGATCGCAAGGGTGACCTCACTCCCTCGTTAGCCAATCGGAAAGCAGCTGCTTATTCCGCCAGGTGCCTCTGTAACGGGGCCGCCGTGTTCACCCTTAATTCCTGCAACTGAGCACCTGTCACGCACACAGGCCCGACAGAGAAGGGGCGGCCACTGCGGGCCGAGCGGAGGGACAGGCAGGCGGGCACAGGTGCACACACTTGGGAGAATTCTTCCCAGGTGTAAGCGGTACCCACTTTAGCCATCTTATTTTCAAAAAGGAGACAGTTTGGACCGGAAGTTATGAAGCATTACAACCACTGGCCAAGTTTTTTAAAGGACTATTTCATCGTTTTTAACTAGTTTAAATTCTCTGTAGTATTATCTCTTCCAAGGCTTGGTATCTGGTTCCATCATTCCTACACCAAACTTCCCAGGAAGCCTCTCATTATCCACA
Source organism: Mellivora capensis (assembly GCA_004024625.1). Classification (NCBI taxonomy): domain Eukaryota; kingdom Metazoa; phylum Chordata; class Mammalia; order Carnivora; family Mustelidae; genus Mellivora; species Mellivora capensis. Next base: position 36,502 of record PISX010007342.1, read on the forward strand.
CCTTCCATTAAAACAGGAGATTGGGATCTTCCTGAGTTTAAAAAAAAAAAAAAAAAAAGAGTCTCATAGACCAGCAATTGCACTCCCTGGCATCTGTGCAAAGAAGCTGAGAACTTGGGGTGCCTGGGAGCTCAGTCGTTAAGCATCTGCCTTCAGCTCAGGTCATGATCCCAGGGGATTGAGCCCCGCATAGGGCTTCCTGCTCAGAGGAAGCCTGCTTCTCCCCCTCCCCCTCCCCCTGCTTGTGTTCCCTCTCCCGCTGTCTCTCTCTCTGTCAAATATATAAATAAACATTTTTAAAAATCTTTTTTTAAAAAAGATTTTATTTCTTTATTTGACATACAGAGATCACAAGTAGGCAGAGAGGCAGGCAGAGAGAGAGGAGAGAGAGAAGCAGGCTCCCTGCAGGGGGGGAGGGGGGAGGCTCTATCCTAGGACCCTGGGATCGAGCCCCGCATAGGACTCTCTGCTCCATGGAGAGCCTGCTTCCTCCCCTCTCTCTGTCTGCCTCTCTGCCTACTTGTGATCTCTGTCTGTCAAATAAATAAATAAAATCTTTAAAAAAAAATGGAGAGCGAGACTATTATCTGTCACTCCAGCTCCCAGTTGGAGTCCTCATGACCACTGGTAAAGAAGAACGTTCCACCGTCTGTCTGCTGATTCCAAAATAATGCTTGGGTCCCAGTGCCCTTCTCGGCACGAAGTGCTCTGTGCTGTCCTCTCCAGGCATCTCATCTCCACCAGCAGAACGCACCCCCTGGGGCTTCCAAATTCTCCTCCTCTGGGGCTTGGGGACACACCATTTTCTCTTGGCACACTGCCCCCTCCTTTCTGCTGCCACAGAGGTTTGTCAAATGGACGACAAACCCACCCGCAAATCCGACTGTGTCTGGCCCGGCTTGAGACATGGGGCTGTGAGAAAATACAGAATCGCAGTCAGCCCATCCATTGTTCTATACTAACAAGAATCAAGGAGATTTCTGTTTCTCTCACTTCTAGAACGAGCTCTTGAAGGAATAGCACACACACACATGCACATGCATATTGTTCTGAGAGAAATGAAAGGAAGAAAAGAAAGAAGAGACCTTGACTGGCTGGGGGGAGGAGCATCTCGCCAGGAAGACGGTGAGATTATCCCACACCGGGTCCCCATTCCTAGTTTCCAGATACCATCTAGAGGATGGTCACCTACAGCCCAAGGGACACACAGGTCTGAATGGATCTCCGGTTTGGCAGGAGGCCCGATCCTTCACTCCAATGCCAAGGACAGAGAGACTAATCCTGGTGAAGCCCAAACAGGGAGCTGGTGTAAGCAGAGTCCATGCTGGTCAGAGCCTATTACGTCAGGGCGAATTCCCAGATTTCAATCCTCTGCTTAGGGGCACCTGGGGGGCTCAATCGATGAAGCTTCTGCCTTCGGCTCAGGTCATGATCCTGGGGTCCTAGGATTGAGCCCCACGTCGGGTTCCCTGCTCGGCAAGAAGCCTGCTTCTCCCTCTGCCTGCTACTCCCCCTGCTTGTGCTCTCTCTCTCTGTGTCAAATGAATAAATAACTTCTTTTAAAAAAATAAATCCCCTATTTAGACGTTTTTATTCAATGGTTTTATGGAACCCTGCATCTCGCGGCGGCTTTCTCACTCTTCAGGGACAAGTCTAAAGAAGGCCTGGCTTTTGACAGCCAGTGCAAGGGCTTTGCACACACCCGCGTTTTTAAAGAGAATTAATTTGCTTCCTAAAAGAGAGAACCATGTCAACACAAGTCTCGCCGAAATGGCAACATTATTCGTGACAACAAAATCCTTGAGCTAATTGGCCCGCATCTCTGATGGCCCAACGACGCCTCCCACCCAGGACGGACGCGGGTTAGAGCAGATCGCAAAACAGCCACGCATCCCGGCAAGGTGCCCATGTCTCTTGCTCCAAGGGGCTCTTTATTTAATTCTTAGAATCGTTTTCATTTTGTTTTTTATTAAGATTTTTATTTTCAAATTCCAGTGTAGCTGACATGCAGCGTTGTACTACGTCTCAGATGTACAATACAGCGAGCCAACGCTTCGTCCATCATCCAGTGCTCGTGGTGACAGCTGCCATCCTTCATCCCCACCACCTGCTTCCCCCATCCCCCCACCCAGCTCCCCTCCAGTCACCATCAGTGCATTCTCCAGTGTCAAGGGTCTGTTTTTTTGGTTTGTCTATTTTTTTCTTTGTTTTGTTTTTTAAATTCCACAGGTGAGTCAAATCATATGGTATTTGTCTTTCTCTGACTTATTTTGCTTAGCATTACACTGTCTAGAACCATCCATGTTGTTGCAAACGGCAAGAGCTCATTCTTTTTTATGACTGAGTAATATTCCAGTTCTAGTAGTTCCCTGTATGTAGTATCACGTCATCCACAAGTAGTGACCGCTCGACTTCTTCCTTACCAGTGTGGAAATCTTTTGTTTCTTTGTGTTGTCTGATTGCTGGGGCTCTGCCCTCTAGTACCGTGCAGAACGAGAGTGGTAAGGGTGGGCCTCCTTGGCAGGCTCCTGACCTTGGGGAGAAAGCTCTCAGTTTTCCCCCGTTGGGGACGATGTTAACTGTAGGTTTTTCCTATAAGGCCCCCAGGAAATCCTTCATGCACCTACCAGGATGAAGATGTCCTGGTTGGGAATGCTGGCCCACAGACGGAGCCCTGTAGACACGAGCTCACAGTTTCCCTTCTGCCCCGATATTAACCTGGAACAAATCGAGATTCAGAGCTGGGAGAAGCTCGGATCAGGAACCAAAGACCCTGGCAGTTGTCCTTGTCAAGCGGCTTCCGTGTCAAATCGGTGTGTGGTCTCAAGCATTTGGGCTCTTCTCCCGCCTTCCTGCTTGCTTTTCCTTGACCTTGCCATCTCCTCGGGCTGCTGTGTGTAAGCCGGGCTGTGGCAGGCAGCTTAATTACGGCTCAAAGGCTTTTGAATAGCATCAACATTTATATTCAGAGATGCACAAAAGTATTTTCTTAAGATTTTATTGATTTATTTGAGAGCGAGAAGGGGGAGGGGCAGAGGGCGAGGGAGAAGCAGGCTCCCCACCAAGCGGGGAGCCCGATACATGTTGGGGGGGTCTCGATCCCAGGACTCCAGGATCACAACCTGAGCCAAAGGCAGACACTGCACAGACTGAGCTACCCAGGAGCCCCGGAAGTATTAGTAACAAATTTTACCCAGATTTTTACCCAAATTTTACCATGCCCGCACACCACGGGCTCTTATGATGACGATTCAGCCGGCCAACAATTTCCCTTATGGGCAAGGATTGTAAAATGCCTCGCATATCACAGCCTCAACTGCAGGCTGTTTCCAGGCTTCAGGACCCTTCCCTTCCTACCCGGGCACCGGCATGCCCAAGACTTACAAAACGGCAAGCCCAGTGGTAGGAGTCAGACTCTGTTCCATATTTTAAAGGTGAAGAGAGAGACTGTAAAACTGATTCATAACCTGCAACCATCTCGGTCCAATTTTCCAAGTAATTGCCCTTCCATTATACTGGTTGTTTTTTAGCGGGGGAGGCGAGGGATGGATGTAACAAAAATGAGAACGGAATCTCAAACTGTGTCTCTTCGAAAGCCGTTAAGCAGATTGAAAGAAGTGCTGTTACATAAAGCCGAATCATTCAAAATGATCGTGTTCACTATTTAAAAACCCCGGCCACTCAGTCGGTTAAGCAGCCTGCTCTTGATTTCAGCTTGGGTAGTCGTGGTCTCAGTCGGGGCGGGGTGGGGGGGGGGGTGTTCTGGAATTGAGCCCCAGGGGGGAGTCTGCTTCAGGATTCCCTCCCTGCCTCTGCCCCTCCCTGCCCCCAATACATAAATAAATCTTTTTTTTTTAAAGATTTTATTTATTTATTTGACAGACAGAGATCACAAGTAGGCAGAGAGGCAGGCAGGAAGAGAGAGGAGGAAGCAGGCTCTCCACAGAGCAGAGAGCCCGATGCGGGGCTCCATCCCAGGACCCTAGGATCATGACCTGAGCCGAAAGCAGAGGCTTTAACCCACTGAGCCACCCAGGCGCCCCCATAAATAAATCTTAAAAAAAAAAAACAACCACCAAAGCCCTCCAGCCACTCATTCATGCATTCCAGCTGTTAGCATCTGTTGAGGACTTCCGGCATTCCAGATGCAGTCCTAGGCACTGGGAAGGCAAATAGGTCAAGATTTGAGGTCAGAGGACAGCGACCCAGGGTAGCACTCAAATAAGGACGGAGGGACACAGGCCTTGGGGCTCAGGGCACGACGGGGTTGCCGTGGAAGGCGGGGAGCAGGCGGCCAGCAGAGGGAGCCAGCGAGGACACAGAGAAGGATCTGGAGCGGGGGAGGGGGCCTGACGGCCCGAGGAGCGGTTTGGAAAGGCCCTTCCGGCCACAGAGGAGAAGGGGCTTTTGTTGCAAGCTTCTGGTGACCAGGAATGCAACTGCGGGGGGGTGAGGAGGTGGAACCGGGGAGCACAGCCACTGGAAGCGGAGCAGCACCAGGCATGCCAGAAGCTTCCTGCACCTGCTGGCTGTCCTGAGCGCCCCTGCCCGCCACCCCCCACCCCGTGGCCCAATGTGAGAAGCTCTCTCAGAGTGGCACGTCGCTGAGCCTTGAAAGGGCCCACGCCAGGAAAGAGCGGGGCTCGAATTCTGCCGCTGAGCAGCGCTGGGACCTGCGGCCGATGGCGAAGACTTTCAGCCTGAGCCCCCTCGGGGTGGGGTGTGCAGTGGGACAGCCCCTGGCCCGTGGGGAGGGATCAATAAGGGGGATCAGCCTGTGCGCGGGCCGGGGCGCAAATAAGGGGGAGGGGGGAGCTTGTGTTAGAGAAGCGGAGAAGGCGGAGGACGGGGACAACTGGGGCCTTGGGGAAATGGTTTCAGTGGCTTGGGGCGCTGGTGTCGACCGCCCCTGCGAGCCCTAATGAGGAGAGGGGAGAGGTACGTGGAAGCCGCGGGGCAGATGAGGAAAACAAGTTGCCTGCGTTCCGGCTCCGGCTTGGTTTGGTTTCAGAGGGCTGTAGGGATGTGAACAGAATAAAGAGAATGGTTGATTTTTTTCTCCCCCTGGTCTCTTGGGTCGCTTTGTCTCCTCTGACTCAAGCAGATGGAGCAAAGGAAAAGTGGCCCCCCGGTGTTTAATCAGCGCCATCAGCGGTGTCCATCTCAACAAGAATCTCTCCCTGATGTCTTACAGGGACAGTTGCGATGCCTGGGGACATTTCAAGGTGTCCTGGCCACAGGGGACTACTGGCCTCTGGTTGGTAGAAGCCAGGGATGCTGTTCAGCGTCTCGCAATGCGCAGGACAGCACTCCTCGCTGCCCCCTCCACCAGCATCATCTGGGCCCCAATGTCACTAGCTCAAGGTCAAGCAACCCCAGACTAAAGAAACATCTCTTGCGAGGGCCTGCGTTAGGGGCTGGGAGTGCGGTGGTGAGGAAGTCAGTCTCAGGCTTTGTAGCCTCGGGGAAGACGGTCTGGCTCAGCAAAGCGAGTTCAGCCTGAAAAGAGCCACGAGGGGGAGACAGAAGCCGCCAAAGGGGCACCAGAGAGGGGCGCGGCCGGCCCCGCGGGCTGGAAAGGGCTCGGGGCGGGCACGCAGGGAAAGGAGTGCCCGTCAGCCGGGGCGGGGGCGAGGGGCCCAGTGGGAGGGAAGCTTCCAGGAGCCGAGAGAGAGGACGGATGCCAGCCGGGCCCCGCCGGAGGCGGCCGTGGGGGCGACGCAGAGAGGGCCACAGGGTGGGACAGCGAAGCACAGGAGAGGTGGCAGCCCATTCAAGGGCGTGGCGGCAGGAACGGAGGGAAAAGAGGGGACGGTCTCAGCAGGACCCGGATCTGGGGCTTGTTGGGAAAGAGAGGACCAGCAAGTGCGCTGACTAGAGGTGACAGCCATGCAGGGCCCTTGGGCAGCAGAGGCTTTGCGGGGAGGGGGGCTGCTGAGGCTGGTCACAGCTAGGCTCCGAAGATCCTGGCTGGAAGATCACCCGAAGCCTGCTCCGTCCTGGCTGCTCGTCCAGCCCCCGGCTGGAGTTCGGGGGCGGCGAGCAAACCAGGCACGGGAGAGGAGAGGAGGTTTATAGAGTCAAGACAAAAGCGGGGACAGAAATGCTGTAAAGTCACCGAGCCTACGAATGGGGCTCTGCTAGGACCCCGCGGGACCAGGAATGGGGAAGGCCACGGCCATCAGGGTACTGGCTGCCACGCTGTTGGTGCCCTCCCCTCACTGAGCCCCTTGAACTTGGTGGAAAAAAATCAGGAAAGGGCTCTTTTTCTCCTACTACCACGTGGACAAACCTTGAAAAGGAGACGTTAAGTGAAAGAAGCCAGATACAAAAGACCCTACAGGCTCTGACTGCACCTGCATGAACCGTCCAGAGCTGGCGCGGAGCCAGAGAGGGGGCTGGGAGCTGCGGGGGTGGGGGTGGGGGGGGGGTGGGGGGGGGCCCGGGAGGGGAGCCACTGCGAGCAGAGACTGGGGCTCTTTTTGCGGGGACAGAAATGTTCCAAAACATTGTGGTGAGGCTTAACCCCGTGAATATACTGAAAATCATTGACTTGAATGCTTCAGATGCGTGAATTGTATGGCATATGGCTAATAGCTCAATAAAACGATTCTGTTTATCTGAGAGATTCACACCATCACACCATGAATTGTTGATAAACACTCTTTGTAAACTAAGAAACACAAGACACTTCATTTGATGAGACCTATTTGATTTTTTTTAAGAAAGGTTTTTATTTGTCAGAGAGAGAGCACAAGCACGGGGAGGGGCAGACAGAGGGGGAAGCAGGCTCCCCACTGAGCAAGGAGCCCATCGCAGGCTCCAATCCCAGGACCCTGAGAGCATGACCCCAGCGCAAGGCAGACGCTGAACCCACTGAGGCACCCAGGCGTCCCAACGGCGTCTATTTTAAATGAACACTTAACTCTTTGCTGAAACGTGAAAGTCTTACCTAACCTGGGGGAGGTGGTGCCTTTAGAACCGCCTGTGGGACGTTTTCAAACTACCCATCCTCCCCCTTGGCCCCCCGCAAAGCACCCCTCCGCTGTGCGCTGTGCGCTGGCCCTGCAGTCCCAGCGGGAATCACCGGGCTGGAGGAATTCCCTGAAGCTGAGGAACCAGGCTCAAACACTCATCATTGCCGCTGCTACCTAAGATTGTTCTGGAAGGTCTGGCCACAGTGACGCAAGTCAGAGACAGAGAAATGAGGTACAATTATCCTAGAGGGGTGCATAAATTATTGTTCGGCTAACTGGATTCTGTACCTAAAAAAGCTCAAGAGAATGTCTGAAAAAGCCATTGCAACCCAGCAGAAACTTCCATTACGCTGCTCTGCACAAAACACACAAAATCAGCCGCCTTTCTATGTACCTACAGTAGTCCTTTGGAAATTAGAATTGAAACAAAGTACTTTCACAAAAGCAACAAACTCGCAAATACCTAGCAATGGGCTTGATGTAAAAAGTGCAGGACGCTTTCTGAAAATTCCTCAGCTCTCCCAAGAGCCAATGAAAAGGCATGATGCGTGCTGTGCTCCTGGAGGGAGACTCTCCTTTTTTTTTTTTTTTTTAAGATTTTATTTATTTAAAAATTTTTATTTATTTATTTGACAGAGAGCAAGAGAGGGAACACAAGCAGGGGGAGTGGAAGAGGGAGAAGCAGGCTCCCCACTGAGCAGGGAGCCCTATGCAGGGCTCGATCCCGGACCCCGGGACCCCGGGACCCCAGGACCCCAGGATCATGACCTGAGCCAAAGGCAGCCCCTTAACCGACTGAGCCACCCAGGCACCCTGGAGGGAGAGTCTTATCTCAACAAGTTGTTCGCCCTTTTTGGATTAATTGGTTGACTTAATGTGATTCTAAGCAAAAACTTAAGATAAACAGTGAATGAGAAAAAAATGGGTAAAATCCACATATACAAAGATGGGTGTCATTCACTATGTGTCAAGCTTATTGCCAAGAAAACCACTGTTAACAAAGAAGGATCACTAGTTAGTGGCATTCTTGGCGACAGACTTAGAGACACGTGCCCACAGGTGTGTGCATTTTACTGCGAAATGCAGCAAAGAATCAGATGGATTGAATGATGGAGGCAGGAATGGACGCAGGATAGATGTGTGAATAAGGAAATCTAGTAAAATGGCAACGGTAGAACGTAGGAGGTAAGTATTCATGTGTTAGCTGTACAATTTTTTGTACAAAGTTGTTGAATATTTGGAGATGCTCATAATAAAAGGTTGGGGAAAATATGGAGCAAAGGATAACAAACTCAAAAATGCTTACATAGTATGAGTCCAATTTTAAAAATATGAGCTGAAAACAGATGAGGAGGAAATGGACTAAAATGTTAACTATGGTGAAATCATATGTGGGTTTTTTTTCATACTCCATGCCATGACCAGATTTTCCTTTTTTACAATATCCAACGCATTGTTGAATACATGTTGAGTACAATATTCAACATAATGTGAGGGGTATCGCTACCCACCAACTGGCCCCCTGGCCCAGCGAGAAAAGCCCACTGGGCGGCAGCATCTCCCAGGTGCACTCCCTCCTGGCCATGGCTTTGAGCACCTCCTGAGTTCCCTGAGTCCTCTAAACACAGCTCTAGGCATCTGTCTGCCTTGGCTTCTCAGGAGATAACCAAATCTATGGCTGACTCATTTATTTTGAGTTCTCAAGCCACAGCCCTGCCCATCTTTATCTCCGCCCCCTGCAGCCATTTCTTCCAACCATACCAGTAGCTTTCTATATTTCTTGTCAGTTATTTACAATGTCTCTTTTTAAAAAAAGATTTTATTGGGGCGCCTGGGTGGCTCAGTGGGTTAAAGCCTCTACTTTCGGCTCAGGTCATGATCCCAGGGTCCTGGGATCGAGCCCCACATCGGGCTCTCTGCTCCGCGGAGAGCCTGCTTCTTCCTCTCTCTCTCCCTGCCTGACTCTCTTGCCTACTTGTAATCTCTGTCTGTCAAATAAATAAATAAAATCTTAAAAAAAATCAAATAAAAAAAAAAAGATTTTATTTTTAAGTAATCCCCACACCCAATGTGGGGCTTGAACCTACAACACCAAGATCAATAGTTGCATGCTCTACTGACTAAGCCTCCCAGGTGCCCCTAAAATGTCTTATTTTATTTATTTATTTTTAAAAAAATGATTTTATGTTTTTATTTGACAGAGAGAGAGAGAGCAAGAGAGGGAATACAAGCAAGGGGAGTGGGAAAGGGAGAGGCAGGTTTCCTGCTGTGCGGGGAGCCCAATATGGGGCTTGATCCCAGGACCCCAGGATCATGACCTGAGCCGAAGCCAGACGCTCAACAACTGAGCCACCCAGGTGCCTCAAAATGTCTTATTATAAATGATCTTTGTCCAGAAATTGAAAAGGAAGAATTTACAAATTTTTCTATGTGATGATATAAAATCCCTGCACGGGAAAGGAAGGAGGGAGGGTAGAAAAGAAGGAAGGGAAAGAAAGAATTATAAAATGATCCTTGAGGAAAAAAAAATTGAAACATACAGGACAAAGGGCTGATTTACCTAATTTATGCAGAGCTCAAAATCAAAAATTAAAAAAAAAGACGAAGAAAAGCAAATGAAAAACCCAATAGAAAAAAAGATGAACTAAATGAAAGGGTACAAAGAAACCTAAGTCACCAAGCAACAGGAGAAAACGGTTGTACCTCTAGTTACAACAATAAAAGACACGGTAATAAAACACATGCGAACCAAAACGGTAATGGAATAGAATTTCTTAGCTTGCAAATTGCCAGAAGTTAATTGAAGAAGTTGCGTGATACTGGGTGGCGTTGAGGACGGTCGACTGGGAAATGAGTCCTCACGCCTTGGTGAAAGCACAAAGGGATGCAACTTTCTGAAGGACGATTTGACGATATCGATGAAATGTATAAAGGCATGTACCATCGAGCACGACCCTGTGCAGAATTTACACTATAGAAATATTTATGTCATTTCACCAAGATTGCATATATATATGATATTTATTGCAACATATTTCATCACAGAAAACAAAACAAAACCAAGAACTTGAAGAGACCAAAGTATCCGAACAGGAGTCAGATTGCTAGGTATTTGCAAGAATGAGGAGGCTGGGGCGCCTGAGTGGCCTAGTCAATTAAGTGTCTGCTTTTAGCTCAGGTCGTGATCCCGGGGTCCTGGGATGGAGCCCCACATCGGGCTCCCCGCACAGCAGGAAGCCTGCCTCTCCCTCTCCCACTCCCCGTGCTGTGCTCCCTTGCTCACTGTCTCGCTCTGTGAAATAAATAAATAAAATCTTAAAAAAATAGGTAAACAAAGCAAGGGTCAAATACAAAAATCAACTTCAAGGTTAGCACCCAAGTAGCAGGAAAGTAGACTTTATACTGAGACCTACAGTGCCCTGATCTTTCTATCTCCCCTGCCTGGGGAATCAGAATCTTGAGCCAATGGTGAAGCGAGAGTCTGTGTGATTTTTTTCCTTTCTTTGTACTTTTCTGGGTGCTCTTCTGTAATGAGCATGTGTCAATTTTAATAATAAAGTTATATATAGTGTCTTTGTTACAATGCAAAGAACACTTTGGGATTTTATAACTTACTCCACATTCATAAACGTTCTTCCATTTCTCCACGAGAGGGCGGCATAAGTACAACAAATAGCAAAAATGCCTTTAAGGTATTTGGTCTGAAATTGGACGGGGCTGCTGATTATCCGGTTGTTCATTTTGATGTGTTAGTTGCACAAAGAAAAGGTTCATTAAATTGTTTATTTGTATGCTAAGACAACTACGTAGTCATTGTAAAAATTGACATATAGGAGAGAACAGCAGTAGTCTACAGACACACTCCCCAAATAGAGCCAAAATTGACAATCTAGTGTTTTTATCTTCATGTTTATAGATGCGTGATGAAACAGGAAGATACAGGTTTTTATTTTTTATTTTGTTTTAAAGATTTTATTTATTTATTTGACAGGCAGAGATCACAAGTAGGCAGAGAGACAGGCAGAGAGAGAAAGGAAGGGAAGCAGGCTCCCTGCTGAGGGGCTCTATCCCAGGACCCTGGGATCATGACCTGAGCCGAAGGCAGACGCTTAACGACTGAGCCACCCAGGTGCCCCTTAACATTTTATTTTTAAGTAATCTCTACACCCAATGTGGGGCTTGAACTCACAGCCCTGAGATTAAGAGTCGCGTGCCCCACTGACTGAACCTGACTGCTGCCCCTGCCTCAGATTTTTTTTTTTTTTAAAGATTTTATCTGGGCGCCTGCGTGGCTCAGTGGGTTAAAGCCTCTGCTTTCGGCTCAGGTCATGATCTCAGGGTCCTGGGATAGAGCCCCACGTCGGGCTCTCTGCTCAGCAGGGAGCCTGCTTTCTCCTCTCTCCCCGCCTGCCTCTCTGCCTACTTGGGATCTCCGTCTGTCAAATTAATAAATAAATAAATCTTTAAAAGAAAAGATTTTATCTATTTATTTGACACACAGAGATCCCAAGTAGGCAGAGAGGCAGGCAGAGAGTGCCTCAGATATTTTTAAGAAAGAAAAGTTTACAGGTAGAGTTGAACATACCTCTGTTAAAAAGTTAGTCACCTCTAACGTGAAGTTGGTGTTTGTTTTTCCTATCCTTGATCTTACACTTTAATTACAAAAGTATGTTTCATGAACAACATAGTATTGTTCTGAGTTTTAAAATTCTACACATAACGTAACCAGGAGGGCATATCCTTAATTCACTTAACATTATGATTTCGAGGGGCGCCTGGGTGGCTCAGTGAATTAAAGCCTCTGCCTTCGGCTCAGGTCCTGATCCCCAGGTCACGGGATCAAGCCCCGCACTGGGCTCCCTGCTTGGCGGGGAGCCTGCTTCTCCTTCTCGCTTGCCCTCTGCCTGCAGCTCCTCCTGCTTGTGCTCTCTCTCTCAAATAAATAAGTAAAATCTTTTAAGAAATATGATTTCGAGATTTATTCATGTTGATATACACCCAGTTAATTTTAACTGCTCTAAGATATTTACAGAAATGCGCACAGGCTGGGGGCAACAGACGAGGGCCAGGCGCCACGCAAGGCAGGCGACAGTGGGCCTGCTCAGCACCTCGGGCCTGGGGCGGCCAGACAGACGTCGGACAGCAATTCTCCCTGGCTCTCTGGTGTTTGCACACAGCCCAGCTCTGCCGAGCAGCCGGCCCTGGTGAGCTCGATAAGGACGGCGGGACAGCAGCCCGCGCTGAGAGCGGGACAGTGGACGTCAGGAAGGTAGAGAAGAACAGTGCCCTCCCCGGAGACATTCCGGGATCCTAAAGTCTTATCCCGCCATCCCGAGACCTTCGCTGAGCTGACCTTCCAGTGTGGCCCTGGGGAGTTTTGCATTCCAGACGCGGTCATCTCTCCGGAGGGGGGGATGGGAGCAGCGTGGTAGCAGCTCGGTGTCCCAACTCAGGACTCCTCTCTCGCGGTGTCCCCCCCCCCCCAGTGCAGGTGCACGTCACGTCACCCTGTGGCAATCGGGGAGTTGGTACCCACTCGAGGGAGTGCTCCGGGCTGCTTTTTGCTGGAATAAAGTTTGTGTCTCTGACCAGGGCTCTGGTGCTTTCTGTCAACATATGTACATGAAAAAAAAAAGATGTGTACCTGAAACAGGGGCAGGCGGGCTTGTTAGCTCGCACAAAGTCTCAGCCTTGGCGGATTCTGATGGGACAGGAATGCGCAGAGCCTGGGAAAGTGACTGCACTAACCAGATGGCCGCTAGGGCGACAAGCTCACTCCACCTGCCTTCGGAGGTCCCCCCAGAGGCTCCGCCTGGAAACCACAGGGGGCGAGGAGGCCCGGCCATCCGCCCCAGCCTCGCAGGCACGGTGCAGCGTGCGGACTGGTGGGAAATGGCCGGGGGCCCAGGAAAGGCGCGCAGCGCAGTGAACGCTTTTGCGCCTTGCAAATGTCTTCTCTGGGACTGTGGCTTGTCTTTCCCTCCATAAGGACGGTCTATCTGATACTGAGAGTTCGGGGATGCGTTTGGACTTGCTTTGTGTACTTTTACCGGGTCTGTATTTGTAAATGGTCCATGTGTGCACTGACTTAATGTTGTACGCCTGCTTCTGTGTGTGCCCAGTGAGCTCGGAATGCACACCAGTCACCGTAACCAACCGGCGCAGGGTGTGTTTGTGGGCTGGTTAAAAAAAAGTGGAACTATGGGGGCGCCTGGGTGGCTCAGTGGGTTAAAGCCTCTGCCTTAGGCTCAGGTCATGATCTCAGGGTCCTGGGATTGAGTCCCGCATTGGGGTCTCTGCTCAGCGGGGAGCCTGCTCCCCTCTCCTCCCCACCTCGCCTGCCTCTCTGCCGACTTGTGATCTCTCTCTGTCAAATAAATAAATAAAAATCTTAAAAAAAAAAGATATTTAACTAAAGAAGTATTTATAAAATAAAAAGTGGAACTATGATACTCGACAATAACCGCAAGCAAGAGGGCAGGTGTTTCTGTGACTTAGAATGTTCTGGGCTGTGATATCAGAAACCATGACTCAGGGGGATCAGACAGTGAGGAGACTCAGAGCTCTTTGAGCAAAGGCAGATGTAGCTGTCTTCAGGGTTGGCCGAATCTTCATCTTTGCGATGTCATTTCGGATCTAGACTTTTCCATGTCTCTTCTCTACTATACTAGCTTGATTAACATGTTGGGAGCAAGTGCTGGGTACCTCATCCAAACCTGACCATGTCGAGAGGAAGAGACGCATAATATAATAAATAAATTATAACAAAAAATAATATTGGGACGCCTGGGTGGCTCAGTTGGTTGGTCGACTGCCTTCGGCTCAGGTCATAATCCCGGAGACCCGGGATCGAGTCCCGCATCAGGCTCCCAGCTCTACGGGAGTCTGCTTCTCCCTCTGACCTTCTCCTCGCTCATGCTCTCTCACTGCCTCTCTCTCAAATAAATAAATAAAATCTTTAAAAAAAAATAATATTGTCCTGTGGCTCTTTCTTAAAAAGAGAGGAGACTTCTCCCAGAAGCCTTCCTAGCCTACTCCCCGTCACGTGGCTAGGATCGGGTCACACTGGTTTTCCTGAAAACAGGACTAATAAGGCAGAAGATAATACGGTTACTCACGCTGTTGATTCTCAGAGCAAGACAAGGAGTCGGCTTTCCCTTCAAGAGACTGGCTGTGCAGTTCAGGGGTGGATGCCTGAGCAGCATTCGGATTCTCACAGCTAGAAAGGAGAGTAGGTGGGTGTTGGGCAGGCGAACCAAAGCCTTTGCTACAGGTGACCAAACTGTCAAACTCACCAGAAAAGCTAAGCAATCCAATCACACACTAAGCCAAAGACCTGAAGAGATGCTTCCCTGCAGAGGCCACGCAAATGGCGACAGATGAAAAGGGGCTCAAGACCACTAGCCATTTGGAAAATACAAATCAAAACCACAATATGACTGCACACCCATCAGAAAGGCTAAAATTTAAAAAACAGCGACAGTAGTGACAACGCCAAATGCTGATGAGGATGTGGAGAAACCTGTGCCGCCCCACTCCCCTTTTTTTTAAAAGATTTTATTTATTTATTTGGGAGAGAGAAAGAGGAGAAGGGGAAGGACAAAGGGACAGGGAGAAAGAGTCTTAAGCAGACTCGGTGCTGAGTGTGGAGACCGACGGGGGGCTCGATCTCATGACCCTGAGATCATGACCGGAGCGGAAAGCAAGCGTCCGACACTTAACTAGATGCCCCAGCCCTGAGCAGTCCTGCATGAGGGGTAGGAATGTACAACGGTACGGCCCCGGGAGAAAACATTTTGCCCGTTTCTCAAAAGGCTAAACCTACACTTAGCCACATGAAATTCCAATTTCAGCGTCAATAGGGCGGACCTATCGGTACATGACCGTATCCATCCACTTACCGCAATGACTAAAAGATTTACAACTTGACCACGTTCGGAAAAGGTTTGCGGGCGCTTGGCTTCGGGAGGTCAGCGCACACACACGCACACTGTCCGGGCAAGGGCTCGCCCTCCTTGAGGGACGGTTGGGTGAGTGGAAGAGGCCAGGCCGGGGCGTCTCAGGGGCTGACTCAGCGGCTGTGTTCAGCTTGTAAACATTCGCTGAGGTTCACACTTACGATTTGCACACTTGTAGTAAGTCACGCTGCCACCTACATGGGCGGAGAAGACAAGTGGTGGCGGCGCCGCTGCCGGGCCGCGTCTGGGAACCGCTGGGTAAATCGAAGCAGGCCCGAGTTTCTTCTGTATGTGCTCACGTTCTGTTTCTCAGCTCGTCTTCCCTTTCTCGGCTTTCATCGTTTCCTGCGTTTTGTCCCCGGCTCGAGCGGGAGGAAACTCCTCTCAGCTTTGGCAGAGCCATCCTGTGGCAACAGGAAGGAGGTGGCTGGTCTGCAGGTCTGAGCATTTGTCATAGATGCTTATCACCAGGTGACAAATCACCTCCACATGAATGGCTTCAACGACAATATTTTCGGGTGTGTTCATGATTCTGTGGGTCAGCCAGGGCTGTGGCTTCAGCTGCACTCATGCTGGTCAAGATGGAAGGTTCGAGAAGCCTTAAACTTAGACATTTGGCTCCTCGGGGTTCCTTGCCACAGAGCTATCTTGGGCGACCTTTGAGCAGAGCGGTCTCAGAGTAACCAGACTCCTCACGTGGTGGCCGGCCAGAGTGAGAAAGCACAACGGGGCCCCTTCTCTCTTAAGCCTGGGAATGGGAGGCGTAGCCCGTCGCTTCCATCCAGTTATACTGGTCAAAGTAAGAGGGTAAACAAACTCTCTCCTCCTGATATAAGGAACAGAAGTGCATTTGTGACCTTCTTTAATCCGCCCAGAACTTTATCCAGGCGCTATGACTGCCGTTGGCCGGAGCCCCAGGACTGCACTGATGACCGTCGCCGAAACGGCCCGCCCCTTCCATCTCCCCGGAGCTGGCCCCCCACCCCCACCCCCCGTGCAGACAGCGGGTTTCAACCACCCAAGCGCCATTCGCATTAACTCAATAACAAATATACACATAATTGAATGACTGATAGAGGAAACGTGCAGAAAACTGACATTTTCATTTCAAACAAATGGCACTGGGTGATGGACATGAAGGAGGGCCTGTGATGGGATGAGCCCGGAGTATTATGTAAGACTGACGCATCACTGACCTCTGCCTTCGAAACCAATAATGCTCTATAAGTGAATTCATTGAATTTAAATTAAAAAATAATTTTTTGAAGATTTCATTTATTTATTTGACAGAGACACAGCAAGAGAGGAAACACAAGCAGGGGAAGTGGGAGACGGAGAAGCAGGCTTCCCGTAGAGCAGGGATCCCTACATGGGGCTCAATCCCAGGACCCTGGGAATCATGGCCTGAGCCAAAGGCAGACTCCTAATGACTGAGCCAGCCAGGCGTCCCTAAAAGAATAATTTGAAAAAAAATAAAGATTTCACCTTTGACATCTAAACAAAAATAAAAAGAGAGAATAATAAAATAAAAAATAGAAATGACAAAAATAAAAATAGAAAATAAAATAAAATAATAAAATAGAAGATAGAAAAAATAAAAATTAAAAAGAGAAATAAAAAATAAGTAACTAAACCAAATGCTACCGCGTACTCTGTTGAGCAGAAACCCAAGCAGCATAGCGTCACGGCAAAAGCTGTTCGTGCTTCTTGGATTCTTCTCTAGGCGGCTGCTTCCTAAACCGTCACCTGCATGGGACTCGTGGGGGGATCCTGTTAAGAAGCAGATCTGCTTCCGTAGGTCTGGAATGCGGGGTGATGGGGCAGCCCTGCAGACCACAGGGTATGACTCGGTATGCTCGGGCACAATCAGACCGCGGCGGAATTCACAAACAGTCGGAGATCGGGTACTTCCAAAGCACACAGTGGCCACAAACGGGGTTCTTGGGACCGGATCAACAGTCCCTAGTTCAAGTAGTACAGGGCTAAGCTGGTGCTTTATAAGGAACTAAGCAAGCTGGCTCGGGGGAAGTAATTTATTCCGATGACAGCCTATCTCACACACACATCTCTAGTGGATGAGAACGTGACAAGGGTAGACTATTAAAAGTGAGATTCTGTTCAAAAGAACAGGAATGCAGCCTGGCTCGTATCAGACCTCATCAGAAGGGTCTGGAGGGCTGAGTAAGGTTCCTGACTTGGGTGGAATTTATCTGGTAAACAGTGTTGGTATTCGCTCACATTATTGCCGTAGGCTTGCCAAGACGGACTTGTGCGTTTGTAAATGTGAGCATAGTAATTTGTGATTCGTCCATCGTACAGCTCTCTGGAAGTGGCGATTAGAACCCCCAAAAGTGGGGGGTGGTGTGTGTGTGTGCAAGAAAGATTTATGCATTTTTACAGATAAGTTGCAGGTTTAAATGCCTTGTTTAGGGGCGCCCGGGTGGCTCAGTGGGTTAAAGCCTCTGCCTTCGGCTCAGGTCATGATCTCAGGGTCCTGGGATCGAGCCCCGCATTGGGCTCTGCTCGACAGGGAGCCTGCTTTCCCCTCTCTCTCAGCCTGCCTCTCTGTCTACTTGTGATCTCTGTCTGTCAGATAAATAAAATCTAAAAAAGAAAAATGCCTTGTTTACGTTAACCTATTAAGTGCTAGTGCAGCCGAGAAACCTTATTATTCTTTTTCTTTTTTTTTTAATTTTTAAAAATTTATTTATTTGTCAGAGAGAGAGGGAGAGAAAGCAAGCGAGCACAGGCAGACAGAGTGGCAAGCAGAGGCTGAGGGAGAAGCAGGCTCCCTGCCAAGCAAGGAGCCCGATGTGGGACTCGACCCCAGGACGCTGGGATCATGACCTGAGCCGAAGGCAGCCGCTTAACCAACGGAGCCACCCAGGCGTCCCTCTTTTTCTTAATTCATTTTTAAGTCCAGCAAATAGTAGCAACCTCTTCCAAGGGACCTCTGGAAAATGCTTGATCCTACTGGCAAACTTAGTTCACTAAATACTGTCACGAATTTGCAAGCACATTTACAACTCAGTGTGGGGGGCACCTGGGTGGCTCAGTGGGTTAAGCCTCTGCTTTCGGCTTGGGTAATTATTCGGGGTCCTGGGATGGAGCCCCCCATCGGGCTCTCTGCTCAGCAGGGAGCCTGCTTCCCCTCTCTGCCTACTTGTGATCTCTCTCTCTGTCAAATGGATAGATAAAATCTTTAAAACAAAACAAAAACTCAGTGTGAGGCGCCCGGCTGGCTCCATCAGTGGAGCATGCGACTCTTGATCTCGGGGTTGTGAGTTTGAACCCCACATCGGGCATACAGATGACTTAAAAATAAAACCAAAAAAAAAAAAGCCCCCAAAGCCCCAAAGGCCCCACACGACAGTGTACTGCAGTCAGTTTCCTTTTTAATCACTTCAACTGTCTCAACTAACAAGTACATGGTTCCAAGTATGCAAATAACTTTTAAGTCTAATGGATTAAACATATAGTGAAGCTTAAGTTTTCTTTCTTTTTTTTTAAGATTTTATTTGTGTATTTGAAAGCGAGAACATGAATAGGGGTGAGGTGAGTAGCAGGCAGAGGGAGAAGCAGACTCCCCGTGGAGCAGGGAGCCCGATGCAGGACTGGGATCAAGACCTGAGCTGAAGGCAGATGCCCAACGGACTGAACCACCCAGGCGCCCCAGAGAAAAAGAAATTCCCACCCGTGGTTCCACTGGGGCTCGAACCCAGCACCTTCTGCGTGTAAAGCAGACGTGATAACCACTACACTATGGAACCTTCATTATTCCTTTTCATGTTTTCTTAAAAATGTCCCAATACTGAAAAAAAAAAAGGTTCCAATACTGTGAATAAAATTAGTTTTCAACTAAAACGACAAGTTTAGATTAATTACCTAATTATACATTTTACAGTGGTTTCCAAAGCTCAGAAAATCTTGGAAACTTTACAAATGCGTAAGATGTCAAATATGCACAGATTCCCTCTTCACCCCAAATACGAATCCCATAGTTTTGCTTCTCTTAAATTTCTGTACTTCTTCGAAATTCTCGGGCTCAGGTGTATCCCCATCACAGACGACAGTTACCATCCCATGCCCGAGCCTGCATATACATCCAAGATTTGAGCTGGCCCCTAGCTAGATTTCTGTCAATGCCCCTAATGGGACACTTGAAGACTATTAATGATTGCTATGTATTGCTGTATTTCATGGGAGGTGGTCTTAAGACCCTGACCCTTAGTTGTTGTTGTTGTTGTTTTTAAGACTTTATTTTTGGGACGCCTGGGTGGCTCAGTTGGTTGGACGACTGCCGTCGGCTCAGGTCATGATCCCGGAGTCCCGGGATCGAGTCCCGCATCGGGCTCTCAGCTCCGCGGGGAGTCTGTTTCTCCCTCTGACCTTCTCCTCGCTCATGTTCTCTCTCACTGCCTCTCTCTCAAATAAATAAGTAAAATCTTTAAAAAAAAAAAAAAAAGACTTTACTTTTAAGTAACCTGTACACTCCACATGGGGCTTGAACTCACGACCCTGAGGTCAGGAGTCACACACTCCCCCAACTGAAGCCCCCAGGCGCCTCCCCCCCTCCCTTAGTTTTCAGCTCTATGCTCTATCCCTTGACTGGAGTTTGCATTTAGGTGGTTCTCACGATATACTTTTCTCTCTAGCTCCAAAGACCTTTGCACTTGAGGAATCCTAAGATGTGTAAATACCCTTTTATCTGCTAATGAGACCTTGGGAATCCATGGAATCTTTCTAGAGGCTTTGATCAGACTGGGATTGAATTCTAGGGCAAGAGGTGGTGTGTTTTCTTCCCTACAGGCCCATCAAGTCTGGGCTCCTCTCTTTTTGTGATTTCAACAGGAACGCATACTTTTTTGGATATTCCGAATTACATTCAATTTTTAGCATCTCACAGGGCCCTGTCTGAGCTGCGGTCACCAAATCTGAGGCCATTTGACGGCAAGGTGTAATGTGTCTGTGGAGCGGGCTAATTCTTCATTCAACAATGTTTATCGATTACCTGCTCTTTGTAGATATACAACAGAGAACAGAAGATGCTCTTTGCCTTTCTGCTGCTTGCCCAGAATTTCTCAACCTCGGTGCTACAATTCGGGGCCCCTGCTCGCTACATTCCAGTAGCTCCCACCCCACTCCGCATCTTGACAATCAAAAATGTCTCCAGATATTGCCGAATGTCCCTGGGAAGTAAAATCACCCCTCTTGAGAGATGCAGGAACCATAACAGCGTGTCCCGGTTTTGAACAAAAGCGTGTTACATCTCAGTCAATGCAAAATACCTGGTCTGAATCACATCTGTGGGGGGCAGAAGAATGGTCCCGAAAGATGTCCAGACACAACCGGGGCTGTGCAGATGTGGTTAAATTAGAGATCTGAAGAGACAGGAAGATTATTCTGGATTATCCAAGTGAACCCAATGGAATCACACGGGTCCTCTTATGAAGGAAGCAGGAGGTCAGGGTCAGGGAAGGAGGGGTAAGATGTAAGTTGAGGGCAGAAGAGGGACCCGATTGCTGGAAGGGGCCATGAGGCAAGGGCTACAGGCAGCCTCTAGATGCTGGAAAGGGTCAGGAAACAGAACCTCCCCAGGAACCCCCAGAAGGGATGCAGCCCAGCTGATGCCTTAATTGCAGCACAAGAGACCCATTCTGGACTTTGGACCTTCAGAACTGTAAGATAGTAAGTTTCCGTTCCTTCAAGTCACTACATTTACAGTAATTTGTTACAGTAGCTAGAGAAAACCAATCCAATATCCAAAATACAGATTCTACTGACTCAGCCGTTTTTATGAAGTTCCGATGGAATTAATTAAAACATTTTTTGTTATGATGGAAATTTTAAGCATGTATGTGTGACAGAGAACAGCGCATGGAACCTCCTTGACCCATCACCAGCTTCAACAATTATCAACTCACGATGACCTTGTTTCAAATCCACTCACTCCTGCTCTCCATCACCCGTATGATGTTTAAACAAATCCTAGATATATCATATTTCCCATAATTATTTCCAAATGCATTTCTAAAATGTATGGACTATTTAAAAAAATAACTGAAATATCATTTTCTTTTTTTTAAAAAGATTTTATTTATTTATTTGACAGCAAGAGAGGGAACACAAGCAGGGGGAGTGGGAGATGGAGAAGCAGGCTTCCCGCCGGGCAGGGAGCCCGACGCAGGGCTCGATCCCAGGACCCTGGGATCATGACTCGAGCCAAAGGCAGATGCTTAATGACTGAGCCACCAAGGCACTCCTAAAATATCATTTTCCAACCCAAATTTAAAAAAAAGAATTCTTAATACCATCAACTCTCAAGGAGTGTTGCCATTTCCGGTTGTCTCATAAATATAACAGAGGTTTTTTCCAGTTGATTGATTGATTGATTTTTAAAATATTTTATTTATTTATTTGAGAGAAAGCCAGAGAGAGAACACAAGTGAAGGAGAGGGGCAGAGGCAGAAGCAGGCTCCCCGCTGAGCAAGGATCTTGATGCGGGACTTGATCCCAGGACCCCGGGATCATGATCTGAGCCGAAGGCAGATATCTAACTGACTGAGTCACCCAGGCGCCCCTCCAGCTGCTTTATTAATCACGATTCAAATATAGCCCACACCATGCTACCAGTTGCTATGTCTCTATAGTCTCTTTTTCTTTTTTTTAATTATTTTTTAAATTTTTTATAAACATATAATGTATTTTTATCCCCAGGGGTACATGTCTGTGAATCGCCAGGTTTACACACCTCACAGCATTAATCATAGCACATACCCTCCCCAATGTTTTTTTTTTTTTAAGATTTTATTTATTTATTTGACAGACAGAGATCATAAGTAGGCAGAGAGGCAGGCAGAGAGAGGGGGGGAAGCAGGCTCCCTGCTGAGCAGAGAGCCCGATGTGGGGCTCCATCCCAGGACCCTGGGATCATGATCTGAGACGAAGGCAGAGGCTTAACCCACTGAGACACCCAGGCGCCCCTCTAGTCTCTTTTTCATCTGTAGACTCTCTTTCCATCACTTTCGTGCCCCTAGAAGTGTATTTCTTGGAGAAACAAGGCCATTGGTTAGGTTGAGTTTGCCCAGCTGGGATTTTGCTGATAGCATCCCCAAAGATGTGACTATGGTCCTTCGATGTCTGTGTTTCCTGGAAGCTAGTAATCGGATCTGCAGGCTTTGATCGGATTCAGGTTTGATTTTTTGGCAAGACTGCATCATAGGTGGTGTGTTCTTCCACGGAAGGGCGTCAGGCCCGGCTGGCTATCTGTCTGGGATCACAGCAGCCACCCCAGCTCAATGCCAGGATCCAGTCCCTCCGTGGGGGTGGGGGGCTTCATTCAAATCCGGATTCCATCACTCCTACTTGAGGATCAGCCGAATGTTCTCACGAAGAGACACTTCTCTTACGACGGGTTGAATGCCCTGTGGTTCAAGGTACTTGTGAGCTTCGGGCCTCTCACGGCGAATACAGGCGTTTCTCGCTTGCTCGTGGTCTGCACGGAGTGCCAGCCGTTTCTGTTTACAGAATGGGGTCTTGGAGTCAAGCGTGACATACCTGGGGCTTCTGGGTTGTGGGATTTCTGGGGGCTGTCGAGGTGGATTTCTGTTTTCTGGGATTTCCTAGCATTGGTCGGGACTCTGTGGACGGAGTCCTATGGATTGCTGTGTGTCCCCACCCCAAAGCAGCAGGAGCCTGGGACAAATTTGCAGGCGTACTGGTTTCCCGGGGCCGCAGTAACAAAATACCACAGACTGGGTGCCTTAAAAAACTTGAAATTTCTTCTCACTGTTCTGGAGACTGGAAGTCTGAAATTAGGTTGTTGCCAGGGCCACGCTCCCTCCCTCTGAAGCCTCTCGAGGGAGCGTCTGTTCCAGGTCTTTCTCCCAGTTTCTGGTGTTGCCGGCAGTCTTTGGCATTCACTCCGATCTCTGCCTCCTTCATCCCATGGCCTTCTCCTTGTGTGTCTGCCGTCTTTTCTCTTCTTCTAAGGACACCAGTCATATGGGGTTAAGGGTTTACCCTTTGCTGGTATGATTTCATCTTATTTTAACTAATTACATCTGACCCTATTTCCAAACAAGGGGACGTTCCCTGGCATAGGACTTGAATGTATGTTTTGGGGAGCATACTTTGACCCACAACACCAGGGAGCTCAGGGTGTATGAGCACGGGACGGTCTTCCTGCTGGCAATGTCATGCCGACCTTGGGGACGTAATTGGCCTGGCAAAGAAGCCTTGGGGAGCAAGTGGTCTGATTTGCAGAGACAAGGTCTTCCCGCCCCCTAAACGATCTTCTGTGCTATCACTGAAAATTGGTGTCCCTGCGGAATGTTCAAAGGACATGGCAACTAGAAGGTATGGACAGGGCCCTGTGCTCCAGAGGACTTGTGCTAGATTTAATGCTCTACTGTTGCCATCTTGAAATTCTTCGTATTTTTTTTAAAGGAGGCATCTGCTATGGTCTGAATGTTTGTGTGCTTCCCGAATTCATATGTTGGAATCCTAACCCCGCATGTGATGGCATCAGGGGGTGGGGTCTTTGGGAGGCACGGAGTTCATGGTGTTGGAGTCTCATGAATGGGATCGATGTTCTTTTAAGAGAGACCCAGAGTTCCCTCGCCCTTTCTGCCATGGGAGGACACAGAGACCCAGAAGAGGACCTGCAATCCACCATGCTGGCATTCTGACCGTGGACTTCTCAGCCTCCAAAACTGTAAGAAATGAATTTCTGTTGTTCATAAGCCATTCAGTCTGTGGTCTTTTGTGAAAGCAGTCTGAATGCGGTAAGACAGGGCCCCACCTTTCCACTGTGCGCTACAGAACACAGACTACGAGGGATGCGGCCAGTTCTGGGTAAGGACTCCTAGCGGGGAGAGGCATAGGAAACAAGGCAACAATCACATGTTGTTTACAGCATAGCTGGCTTGGGGCTGGCTTTCTGCCCATTTCTTCTTCTGTTCCAGGTAATTCTGGCTGGACTTCACGGAGGCACGGCCTGAAGTTGAGTGACTAACAGAGCCAGTTCTTAAATGTGTTTATCGCGCAGAGCAAGTGTGAACGTGGCCGTGATCATACTTTGCTCACTGACTGGAGTAGGGCTTGGCACCTCTTCTTCTTCTTTTTTTTTTTTAAGATTTATTTATTTATTTATTTCTCAGAGAGAGAGAGAAAGAGAGAGCGCACGTGCACACACATGCAGGGGAGCAGCAGGCAGAATAGAGGCAGAAGCGGACTCCGATGAGCAAGGAGCCCGATGTGGGACTCAATCCCAGAACCTTGAGTTCATGACCTGAGCAGAAGACAGATGCTCAACTAACTGAGCCACCCAGGTGCCCCTGGGCTTGGCACCTCTTAAATGATAAATAAACCCCTATTGATTATGAAGTTTAGGAAAACATTACCCAGATGGTTCTTGGAATCAATAATGGGAAATGGCCCCTCCCCCATCCCATCCCCTTCTGCGTGTGTAACACGGGGCTTGGCGCACGGACGGCTCTGGGCTGGGGCTTCAGGGAGCTCCCCACGATGCTGCTGCTGCCGGTTTGTGAACCACTCTGTGAGCAGAAGGAGTTGTGGAAACGCCGAGGAGCTGGGTATAAAGTGGACAGATACGATTGCTAATTTCTACGTTGACCTGACTGGACCACGCGGTGCCCAGGTATCTGGCCAAGCGTTGTTCTGGGCGTGTCGGTGAGGTTGCTTCTGGACCAGACGTGTTTGAGTCAACAGACTGAGGAAAGCAGATGTAGGTGGGTCTCCCGCGGTTCGTCGAGGGCCTGAATGATACAGAAAGAATGACTCTCCGTGAGTAAGGGGGAACTCCTCCTGCCTGACCGTTGGGCCGGGACCTCGCTTTTCCTGCCTTTGGACTTGAACTGAAACATCAGCTCTTCGTGAGGCTCGAGCCCGCTGGCCTTGGACCAGCTACACCGTTGGCTCTCCTGGGTCTCCAGGCGCTGATGGCCGATCCGGGGACTCATCAGCCTCCGTAATCACATCAGCGAATTGCTTAGAATGAATCTCTTTGTCTAGCTCTCCGTGTCTCCGGAAAACCCCGAGTAATACAGAGGTCAGCTGGGAACTCTGAGCTTCCGGCTCAGGGCAATGCTTTATAGCTGTGGTCAGATCACACTCGACTCGTTACTTACATTCTCTGAGCCTTGGTTTCCACGCCATAAAAGCCTAGGCAGTGCAAGTGTCATCCTACATCACCCCTTTGCCGGGGGTGGGGGGTGTCTCAGCCTCGGCACTAGTGGCACGTGGCGGGGATCGCTCTCTGTGGCAGGGCTGTCCTGTGCCCCGTGGGGTGCCGAGCAGCCTCCCTGGTTTCTCCTCACTGGAAGCAGGGCAACCTCCTTCCAAAACTGTCTCCAGACACTGCTACGTGTCCCCCGGGGGTCACAGTCGTCCTTGGCTGAGAATCACGGGTACTTAACAACCATCTTGTGGATTTGCCAGGTTGTCGCTCTAGGATCTAGCGAGGTTAACCATATTTCAAAACTGTTCCATTCATGTTGCAGAAGAGACTCATTTGTAACACTAGTGTTGTCAAATGGGAAAAAAAAATAAAATGGTTCATGACCCAGAGGCTGCTCCTTTCTGTGTTGCATAAATCCTCCTTCTTGTTTCTGTAAGTGGGAGACTTCCAAGCTGCTCGGCTTGGCTCATGAGGCAGAGGTCTGCAGTTTAAGGATCTGTTTTTCCAAATACACAGGGGACCGGAGTCATAATCCTGAACCAGAGAATCCAGCCAGAAGGAAGCGTCCTGTAGTACGCTGGCTCACGGCGGCTGTGTTTTCCTAAAATTATGGTTTGCCTGGAATACATTTTCAGTTTACTCGTTAGCATTTTGTTGAACATAACCCACAGGCTGGGAAGGAAAAGAGGTAAAAATGTAGCCTTGGGAGGGGAGACTTGGAGAGGAAGGACGTGGGTGGTTCGGAGCGTTCTAAGTTTGGGAGAGAAATCGGTCCAACATTTTTTTAAAATCTGAATTTCAATTACTCAGAAACAAATGGGGTCCACACAACAGCCACGATCAATCCCAAGAACACTGCTTGGGGCTGAGAAGCCGACACACAGCAGAAAAATGCACTAAGATGGACCAAACACAGACTGCCTGGCTTGCCCACATGGCTGTCTTTTCCAGAATATCCTGCACGTCTTTGGAGTGGAAGATTAGGAGATGAGAAAAACCTGAATCTCCAAACTGGCCGCACTCACACTTTCGGGAAAAGCGCTGTCAGGCTCTCAGACCACATTCGAGATCTAAACAACAGCTTTTCTGATCACAGGTCAAATAAGTGTCTAAAGTTAAAGTCATAAAGCCACAAAATAAAACATCAGGGAATAGCCCCACCCTGTCCCCATTCCAGTCCCTGAGCCTGCAGAGGGCTCCCAGGTTAAGAGTTCTGGCATTTTGTCTCTTCCTCTGCAGTCCCTAAGCCCACCAGACACGAATTAGCAGGAACTCCATCTCATGTCCTCCACAGTCTGTGGATTTGCATTATTTAAATATATGGGAAGTGCCCATAATTGAGTAATTATTCCAGCATTTAAAGAATGCCAAACAATGAGCCGTTTCTTCTTCAGACCCAATCTTTCCCACTTCCGGTTTCCTCTCAGCACAATGTGCAGAATTAGCCAATGTGTCATTTCCTAGAACACTTGATTGTTTATACGAGTAAGCAAGACTCCTTTGGCAGTATTTATTTCTCTCATTTTGGATGCGATGATTGTGGCCTTCATGGTACTCCCTTTTCTAGAAGCTTCTCAAGCATCGAATGTGTCTAGATGCAATTCCGCAGTTTGTTTTTTAAAAGGAAGACTTTCCTTTGGGAAGAGGAGTGGGGACAGGCAGATTTTAACTGGAAGAGTAGAAATCTTCGAGCTCTGTGTCGGCTTGTCTGGCATGCAAAGAGCGTGCTGCTTTTACTCCTTAGCAAGCACTTTAAGGAAAATCTTCTGCAAGCTATGCTTCGAGTGCATTTTAACCGTTTCAGAAAAGGGATTTCCCAGAACGTCGGGGCAGCGAACAAGCATCTGCTCCTTACTTACCCAGAGCCTAAGTGGATTTTTCCTGAGCTGTTTTTCCATCAGAAACCTTGGGGAGAGGATGGGTCACGGCAACGTTTGCACTGGGCGTTGGCGAGGCTGTGGTTGTAATATAGAGGCAATGAAGAATGCATAATTGTGCCGTCAACTCAGACCAAAGACTTCTTCCCCTCCAGGCTCTGGCGTGTGCCTCTGGTTTTGGTCCCACATGGAGAGCCCCGCTTGACCGTAAGGAAGACGGGCCTTCTTCTCCCTGACGATCGGCACGCGCGTACCGTTCTCCCTGATTCCTGGCGGGGCTGGGGAGTCAGGCTTCCCTTCCTCCCCCACCGCCTCTCATCTGTCTCAGCTCCCTGCACGGGTCTTCAGGGACCACCAGAGGCTGCCGAAGGCAAACCTTACAAGTCAAAAAGGGCTAACGGTGCTGTCAACAGGACTTGGGTGCCCCAAATTCTGGCCTTCTCCTTTAGTTAGCTCAGTTGGGGAAGAGAAAAGCACTAGGCCCGCTGCATGTCTCAAGTCAGAGGGGTCCAGGGACCACGAGCACGTGTGTGGACAAGGCTTTTTCAGTGAGGGTCTCCTGTCTGTCTTCACTGGCACGCTGTGCCCCCCTTTTCTGAACTCTTCTCTAGTGACGTGCACACGAAATGAGGAATATCCGCGGGTGTTGCCATGATGGTCAAATGATTTATATTTGCCAAGTGCTTGAAAGAGAGCAAGCACATCTGACTCTCTTGGGTCAGGCTCCCTAGAAGCAGCGCCTGCGGGGACCATCGTCTTGGGAGTGACAGGACTGGGGGGGTGCGGACTGAAGGGGTTTGGGAGGCCGGCGAGGGTGGGGGATGGCTAGCAAAGCCACGGTAGCCCACAGGGAGCTCTGGAGTGTGGTGGCTTGGACTTTGTCCCATGAAGGCAAGAGGCAGGACTGTCCTGCTGCGGAATCAGTCCCTGGGTGGGTGTGGGGTGGGGGACATAAACCTCTCAGACGTCTGTTAGCCAAGGGTGAACCTCCACGAATGGTGTGTGCCCCAGCCAGGGAGATCTGGGTGGGATGCCACCATCTGCTTGAGAATCAAGTATTTGGGGTCAGCAGATCCACATGCCAAGGGGACAGGGCTCAGAACCGGGGAATCTGAAGACATGAGCCTCAGTTTCCGCATCCGAGGTGTCTTCCTTTGAGTCTCACGGGCCTCTCTGCATCCTTCACTTTGGGGTCGGAACCCGGACTTCATCTGTAGACAAATGATAGTTGTAGGCGCCTTGTAGCCCGGGGGGCACGCAGAATCTATCTTGTTCTCTGCAGCACGCCCGTCCCCAGCCCGGGGCTTGTACACAGTAGGTGTGCAGCGCGGTTCCACCGGTACGCAAGACCTCCCACCCACAGGGAAAGGCCAGTCCACGCCTGCCTCTCAACACCTAACTGGATGGAACTCTCCCCCCAACCCTCCCACCCCCCCACCCCCGCCCTTACTCTTTACCTGATGCTTTCTCTTCTTGCCTTTCTTTGTACGAATCCTTTGAAGTGTGGGTGTTCTTCCTCTCTCTGGAGAGGCTGGCTTCACTCTCTAACACCCCGCAACGCCATTCAGGGCAGATTTGAGCGACAGTACCCAGATCTGTGAAATTCTGAAAGTACGTGATGCTTGGGAAGGCGGGAAGGCAGCTTCAGCCCTGGCACACTGGGTGGCAAAGTGACTGCGGGTGGGTGGGATGAGAGAGAAAAGGCAGCAGCAGCTCCCTTGGCAATAACTCATGCCAGTCAGGAGGGAGGATGTCAGAGCAGAGAGTCTTGGCATCTGGGCATCCTCTGGAATGTGCAAGATCGGGAAGTATTTGCTTTTCTGTTCCTCTTCCTGCCTTTCTCTGGGACATCCAATAATCATCCACGTTTCACTAAAATGACTCTAGTGGTGGGATTTCTGGCATATAAGTTTTGGGTGGGGACAGATACTTGGGGAGCGGGGAAGTTTCTGTGTAGTGGTGGGAGGAGGGGAGGAAAGACCTTCCTTAGGTGTTTCCCAGTTAGCAGTCTCCGTGCTTTCACAGTCTTTAAAAACGTTTTCCCCTCATAAAAGTAATATTACCGTTTTACAAACACTTTGGAGGATAAATAGTTTTTTAAAAAACCATCTCACTGAAGGATTGCCAAGTACTGAGAGCTGTTTGAAGGGTTTTCCTTTAGTTTCTTCTATGTATCTAGATTTGGATCGCTGTTTGACTTTTTACTAGCTATTTTTATATCATCATAACAGTGTTTTAAAACCTTCCTGATACTTTCCTGCATTTCCTGGCATTAAGTCTTGTGGCCAGGGAACTGGAGTACTAAGTAGCTGGGACACTTGGAGCAAGAGAGAACCCTAAAGTTGGACTTCAGTTCCTGTAGCTTGAGATGCGAGCGGAACGTAATTACCACCGAGGTTTCGAGGTTGAGTAATTGACCTGGCTTCCTCCCCAGCAGTGGCCGACTTGGGTCTCTGCTCAAACTATCAGATCCTCCAGTCCGGAAGGTGGAAGAGCTCAAGGCAGGTCAGGTGGCCTGGTCCAGAGCGGGGACTCCGGATCAGCCCTTCTGGGGCTCTCCTGGCAGGGACGCATAAGCGCCCACCTGCCCAGTTCCCCGCTTCCAGGTGTGTCCTCCCAGCTCCACCCGAGATGCCCGGCCGCGGGTACCTCTTCCAGCTACCCGAGCTCCCTCGGCCTCCCTTCCGGGGCTTTACCCCACTTCGCGGGACCATCTTGGGTATTCGGGAGACCCAGGGCACAGTTCCCCGCATCCCAAGTGGGCGGAGGGGGGCCGCCCCCGAACTTCCAAGGCCTGGGAGTGGATGAAGTGAGGTGACCGCCCTCTCCCCCGGGAATTGTTTGGGTCCCAGGAGTCAGCCCTAGGCCGGCCGCGCCTGCTGCTCGGGTGGGGTGCCGTCCTCCCGGCCCTCCTTCCTCTCCGCGGTGGCCCGGGGGCGGACGGACGCGGCGGCGCCCATCCTGGCCCCCTCGCGGTTTCCCGGCGAGGCCGGAGGAGGGAGGTGATGGAATGGGAAAAGGGAGGAGCGCGCGGGGCGGGAGGGGAAGGAGAAGGAGGGGCAGCAGCTGGGGGGGAGAAGGAGCCTCCGGCTGGGGAGCCGGACGTGCAGCAGCAGGAGGAGGTGGGGGCCTGGGGGTAGAGGAGCGGGGAGCCGAGGAGCCCCGGGGGAGCTTGAAGGCGGAGCGGCGGAGGGAGACTGCAGGACTAGCATTGAGCGCAGGCGGTGCCGCCGAGGGCTCCGAGAGGAGGGGGCGGAGCAGCAGGAGGGGCGGGGCCTGCTGGCGCCCCGCCCCTCTCGCCCCGGCCGCGCGGAGGAACGAAGATGGCCGGGCGCGCCGCGGGAATCGAGGGGCTGCTGGCAGCAGCGGCGGTGCCGGCGGCGGCGGCGGCTCCAGTGCTGTGACTCCACGCGTGGCGGCGATCCGAGCGACCCGGGCGAGCGGGCGGGAGACGCGGGCGACGACGCAGAGAGCCGGGCGGGCGGCGGGCGGACGCCGGTGCGCGGGCGCCGGGCGGAGGATGCACCGGGTGCGGCGGACGGCTCCCCGCGGCTGCCCCCGCGCCCCGGGCGCCGGGCCTTAGTGCTGGCGGAGGAGGCGGCGCGCGCGGGGCGGCCGGGCGGCGGCGGCGGCGGGGCTCGTGCGGTTATGCCGTGGCTGAGCGGTGGCCGGCGGCGGCGGCGGGGAGAGCCGCGGGAGGCCCCGCGGGAGCCGCCGCCGCCCGTGCAGCCCCCTCGGGAGCCGCCGCCGCCCGCGGCCCCCGCTGCGGCCCCCGCGCCCCCCGCGCCCTCCGCGCCGCCGGCACCGCGGGCCCGGGAGAGCGCCGAGCTGCCGCTGCCCGCCGGCTGGGAGGAGGCGCGCGACTACGACGGCCGCGTCTTCTACATCGACCACAACACGCGCCAGACGTCGTGGATCGACCCCCGCGACCGGTAAGGGCTGGGGCGCGGGCCGGGGCTGGGATCCGGGCGCTCCATCCCTTGGGCTCTGGGAGGGGATCGAGGACTCTCGGAGGCCTCCGGGTCCGGGCGAAGATCGCGTGTCTTCGGGGCCCCGGCGGGGCTCCGGGCGCCCCTCGCCCCCACCCTGGGGCCTTGGACGAGGATCGAGGCGCCCCCTCTCCGGCCTCGAGGCCCGGAGTGCGGAGCCCCGGCCGCCTCCCGGCCCCCGCTGCGGGGCCGGCACAGTGACTTGGTTCCCTCACGTCACCCGCTGACCGGCGCCTGGAAGCTGGGCGCCTGGAATTTCCTCTCCCAGGGCTGACGGATGGCCCTCTTTTCCTTTTTCCGCCGGGGCCTCGCCCATCCCTCCCGGGCCTCGGCGGCCCACCGCCCCCGGCCCCGCGGCGGCCAGATGAGCTGTCATCTTGGAGCAGAAACGTGCGCTCCAGCTTCGTGGTGTGGGTTCCTTGTCTGGCGGACTCAGCCTAGTTTCCAACCGAAGACTGCTGCCAGATGGGCCACTTGAGGGATTCCCAGTTCTGTCGGAGCTGGGAGAGCCTGCTCCCAGACCGTGCTGGTTGCTCTTTAGCGCCTTTTAAACAACCGACTTGAAATTCTGATTGAAATAGCCTTGCGTACTGCAGCCAGAATGGAATATGATTAGACCCATATGCTTTTGGAGTAAACGCAAAACAAAAGTTGAATTTCAGGTTTCCTTTTTGTGCAAGACGTGAATGGGGCATTAAGTTGTCTTATAATTCATGTGAATCTATCCCGTGGAGTAAAAAATGGATTCTTCTAAAAGCACTACCAGATTCCATTTAATTAAGTTCGTGTAATGTGCTTTTCCTTAACTTTCTGTGTGATTGCTGCTTTCAGTGGTTCCCCTTTTTTGGAGAGATGCTTTTGTGCGTGTGTGTGTGGGGGGGTGTGGGATTGGGAATTCTGTTGAAACTGAGTGTTTCTAGTGGTTACCTGATATCTTGTGCTATTGGGAGCAACTTCTCACTGCGCTGGGCCTGGGTGCTAGAAAGGAAATACTGCAGGCTTCCCAGTGATTTTAAGACTTGAAAAGGCTCAGTGTGATGATATTGCTCCTGCCTCTTCCTTACCT
This sequence comes from Mellivora capensis, assembly GCA_004024625.1. Classification (NCBI taxonomy): domain Eukaryota; kingdom Metazoa; phylum Chordata; class Mammalia; order Carnivora; family Mustelidae; genus Mellivora; species Mellivora capensis. The sequence continues at coordinate 68,570 of PISX010007342.1, forward strand.
GCACAGGGAAGTGCTGCATGACACTGGAGTTTGAAAATAAACTTTGGAGGAGGGAAGCTGTTGAATTACTGTTTGAAGAATCTCTCTGGGTTCAGATAGGGAAAAACAAAGCAAAACGATCCTGTTTCCCCGACATTCTCCCTGAACACAGCTAACCTCTGGACTCAGAAACTTAGATAAATCCTAGCACAGTTTTATGGGTTAAAAAGATGCTTAGTTATTTTGAAAATCAGGTGAGATCATATAATAATTTTAACCAAGGGCTAGAGCCACAGCTGTCTGATCAAGCCTTGGATGGTTCTGGAATTGGTAGAACTGCTTGGAATGTAGCGCCCTTTTATGCTGTATGTCTGTTAAAAACCCAAACAACTGGAAAATGAACCAATTAAAAATCCTGTTTGGCTCAGAAAAGGCTAAGGCTCATTTTATGAAGGTAATATAAAACAGTTGTGGTTACCCTGGAGTGGGGAGTCAAGATGAAAAATAGAAATGTGCAACTTTCCATTTTAATGGTAGGACCCAGGACATAGTTGAGCAGACCCTACAGGAGTCAGCTTGTAGACTCTTCCTTTCTGTGTGTTTCATATACATTTCCTATGTTCTTTTTTTTCCAGAAATCTGTTTGTGGTGCTGAATGACATTTTCACCCTTTTCAGACATCATTTACATTATCGATTTGTTTTAAAGTCCCGTTTCTAATGCTAAAAGTGTCAATTGAGTGAACAAAAGTGCATATTTTACATTTTTTTGTAAAGTAAAAACATGTGTATACTTTTATGAGACATTGTTTTTATAGTGAGTGAAAATTCAGCAGGGGACAGCTTGCACTTCAGCTCCCATAATACCTTGCCCGAAATATGTATGGAATGCTCAGCAAGCCGCAAACATTTAAGTGGGTTCTACCGAGGGGTGTAAATGGCGTCTGGTGTAATAGCCACTCTTCTTCCTCTTTCAAAACAGAACCCTGCCGATTTTTATGGGTGACTGATTATCCTTGAAAGTTGTAATTGATTTTTATTATATGGAAAAACTGTTCGTGGGAGCACATGATCTCCATGTGCATCTGCCACTTAAAACCCTTTTGGAGTTGTGTCTGATTCACACAACTGGAAGACCGTGTTCAAGGACTTTCTCCAAATAGCTTCCAAATAGAGAACTGACAGGAGAGTGGCAAATAAATAAATAAATAGGCCTTTAAAGAAAATGAAGTTAGGAAGGAATAAATGAAGATAGTAGGCAAGGCAAAAATTGTTGTTGACTCAGAACATTATTTCATATACCATTTAGTAAAAACTGTATCGCGTAAGATATGTTCCTGTAAGCAAAGCAACTGAGAGCCAAGGGTTGTAAGTGATCTATTGTAGAGTTTTATAGTGATTCCGAAATTCAGTGTTGTGTTTAATAGCATTCTGTATCGGCAGCTCAGGGTGTGTTGGTGAATTAGTGGAGTTGTAATTTCTTCTTCTTTTTCTTTTCTTTTTTTAAAATTTTATTTATTTGTTTGATAGAGAGAGACAGTGAGAGGGAGAAGCAGGCTTCCCGCTGAGCAAGGGAGCCTGGTGTGGGACTTGATCCCAGGACCCTGGGATCATGGCCTGAGCCAAAGGCAGACGCTTAAACAACTAAGCCACCCAGGCAGCCCTTGAGCTCTAATTTCTTTCTCAGGTCACAACCAAAAGGTTGTAAGTATAAGGAAATAATCTTTACAGATGTGGCATCAGATGTATAAAAAAAAAATCTCAGTGTTTTCAAAACGGAGTTTTTTTGGTTTGATTTTCAACCCACCTTAGGCTTTAGTTCACTATCTCTCCAGATCAGTACGTCTGTATAATTTTCATAGTTTCCTGTGAATTGTACCTAAAGACCTTGTTAAAAAATACAGAGTTGATTTTTTCTGTGGCTGGTAGTTTCTGTGGGTCAGTCTTGCATGGTTTCTATTAGTTGCATGTATGTATTCTGTGTATATTAACTCGGAGTTCAATGACCACTCTACACAAAGATATTTGCTATTTAGGCAGAAAACATGGGAAAAACATTTTTGTCTCCTTTGGAAAAATTTAGTGCCTTTGACAGTTGTGTATATGTGTGCTTCCTGCGTGATTGTGTTGGTGTTATCCTACAGAGGGACTGAGTGATTGAGACTTCATGTTCTGTTTCTTGGAGCTTAGTTGAGATTACAATACTGGAACGCCAACCTCGAGCAGCTTAGAAATGGTGGACCATATCCCATTTGAGATCAAAGCAGAATGTAAATAATCCTGACGATGGTAGAAGACCCAGATCATATCATGACATAAACTTTTAGGGACCCATTTGTTCTTGAGATGGGATTTCACCTGCTCCAACTGGAGAAATTCTGTGGTATATTATTAACATTCCTTTGAGCAGGCCATTGTTTTATGGAGAAAACAATCCATGGTTTGGGAATTTGCCAGGCCAGAGCCCCATATAACAGAGCCAGATGACATCATTGCCACCTTCTTGCGACCTTTATCTAGGTTTAATTAATAGGAGGTTTACTATATTTACTCCACAGAGTCTATTTCTGGGTTATACAAACTTTATGATAAACAATGATTTCTCCATTTTTCATATTTTAAGATTATTGGTACTGTCTGCATGAACATGGGGGTGTCTTGCTTTTAAGGCCATAATGGGTGGGCTCCTGGAAGAATCTTTGTTTAAATTATCAACAATCATTTCTTGGTCTATTCTTGGCCTAGTATCTTTCTTTTCTTTCCTTCTTTCCTTCCTTTTTTTTTTTTTATAAGTGAGTAGAAAAGACATTTCTGAAAATAGAGCCCGGATGTTTAGAAATCTCAAAGTTTCCTTTCCTCCCTTTTCACTACACTGATTTGTTGTAGTGTAGTACACTACACTACCACCTTCTCTGGTAGGTTCTGCTTCAGGAACCCACAGGTCAACCGTTAAATGTTAGAAGCCACGTGGCGATCCTGGTGAGCTTCTGCTAGCCCAGGTCTTTTTGCTAATGTTGGTTGCCTTTCTGATACATTCAGTAAAATTACTCTGATGGAATAAAGCACCGTTGAATTCTCCTGAATTCAGTTATTCCCATTTAAATCCACTAAAATGAAGAAATATTTACAGAGATTCTTGGCCTCCTGCGCTCTGGGAAGGTGGATGGAGACCCAGGTTTTCTGGGAGTTGGGAGACGGACGTATAAAATGAATACAGTGGTCACAAGGTGGTCATGGCTTCTGAGAAAAGGAGGGAGGGCTCATTTGAGCCTGGTGGTGGGGGCGGTGTCTTTATTTTCTTCCATTGATTTCCTCCGTTGAGGGTTTCTCCTTGGCTTTCTGGGAGCTGGGGAGGAAGAGGAGGAATGTGAAGAAAGTGCTGGAGGTAGGAAGTGCCCACGTACTACGGCTATTTGGAATCAAAGAGGTCAATTTCACTGAGCCAGCATCTTTGTGTGAGGGAGGTGAGACTTGGGCAGGACCATGAGGGGCTTGGAACCCTCAGCTTGGGAGTTGGAAGTACTTGGACTGTCTCTTGCAGGCTCCCCATTTCGCACTGCAGGCCACAGCTATGGGGACGTCCTGCTGGCAGTTGGAAGGACAGGGACTCCAGCGGAGTCTTCTGGCGGGGAACCAGTGCTCCTTCTGGTATGTCCCTCAGCTGCCCAAAGTCCACCCGCTTTTAAGCGTCCTACCTCTGTGTGTTTGTTCGTTCACTCATTCATTCATTCATTCATTCCTTCCACAACTGTCGCACAGCCTCTCCGTCTCAGGTGCCCTTTCAGGGTTTGGGACCCCAGTGGTGAGCACCAGGAGTTTAGTCCTTGCCCCATGAGGCTGACCCATCCCACCATGGTGAGGGTATCTCAAAAGGGTGCCTCCAGAGCTGTGGAATCTCCAGTGTTTCCTAAATGGCGGGTCCTCTTTTTATTTCTTTAAAGCCCAAGGGGCTAAGGAAGTGAGAGGGAAGGAGAAAGGGAGCAGGTTGGGGCAGCCCCCAGACAGCAAGCCCTGTACTGGGGTGGGCGGGCCGGCCATCGCGCCAGGCTGGAGAGCCTCTGGGCAGCCATCACGTGAGAGCCAGCACTGCCGAGGCGCGAGCAGCCTTTCCGGGCCGCGTGGAGCTCCGTCAGGGCACCAGAGAGCCACCGTGCCCGGTGAACTGTCGCTGCCGCCTGGAGCCCTGTCCCACAGGGAAGGTGCCCGTCTCCACTGTGTGGGGAGGACTCGGAGCGTAGGGATCAGCTGGATTCGCCCTGAAAAGTATCCTCACTTAAGAGAAAACAAGCTCCCATAGGATTTCCATACCACGAGGTGTACCATTTGAAAGTGCACAGTGCAGTGGCGTTTAGTATATTCCCGGGGTTGTGCCGGCACCACCGCTATCTAATTCCAGAACTTTCCCGTCACCCCAGAAAGAAATCCTAGAGCTGCTAGCAGTCATTCCCCACCTCCCTGAGGTCCTGGCCACCGCTCCTGTGCTTTCTGCTTCTGGAGATTTCGCCTGTTCTGGCCATTTCCTCTCCGTGCAGTCGTACACTCTATGGCCCCCTGTGGCTGGCTTATCTCACTCAGCGCAGCGCCTCGCAGTTCGTCCGTGTTGCGTGTAGATCTGTGCTTCGGTGCTTCGTGCCTTTTCATTGCCAAGTGCTGCTTGGCTGTGTGGCTAGGGCGCGGTTTGGAAGCTGCCCCGAAGGGCCCCCCTCATCCAGGTGTTCCCCGCGGAGCCGTGGAGCGGAGGAAGTAGGTGTGGCTTGAATTGCTCTGTGTCAACTCCAGCTGTTCTACTCACAGAGAAGTGGCCATTCCTGTGTTCACAGCGACAGAATGTAAATGGGACCTCGTGTAGTCCTTGAGCAACGCGAGCTCTTGGGCGAGCTTGGATCGGCTGTTGTCTCTTCCCATTGCTTTGCTGCTTGGTTTGGCTCCCCGGTAGCTGGAGCAGCCAGCCTCTCCGGGGCGCTGGGGGTCCCCCGGGTCCTGGAGGCCTTTGCACATGGTGCCCAGGGAGTCCCGTGTTTCAGGCTTCACGTTCCATTCCCTAGCACGAGCCTCGAGTAGATTCCCGTTTCTGAAGATGGTGTCACAACTCTGCAGGTTCCGATGCTGACCCGAGGTGGACATTGGCGGTTCTGTCCCTGCGCTTGGCGTTTCAGAATTGAAACAGATAGCTCTTGGTTGCGGACCGTTTGGGAACTGCTCATCCCGGCTCTAGTGAGAGTGTTTTCTTGCCTTTTTCCCCCCAGGTGCCCGTTCACGCGGGGCAGTGGCGGTTAGCCCGCGGGTGGACGGGCGAGCTTAGGTGAACCCGCGAGGGCTTGGGATGGGAGAGCTCGGGGCTTCGTGGCCCTGGGCCGGCTGGTGGACCTTGGCTAGCGGGCCGGGGCCAGGGCCCGGGCCCGGGCCTCCCGAAGCGCCATGGTGGGGCCAGGCCCTCGGAGACCAGGGCAGAGCTGGTCTGGCTGTAGCTGCACGCGTTTGCTCCCTGCCTCCGTTCTTTCTCTCTGCCAGACAGGCCCCTCACGCACACTGGCCCGCTTCTTGGAGAAGACGGACTTTTTTTTTTTTTTTAACTTTATTTATTTGTCAGAGAGAGAGGGAGAGAGAGAGCGAGCGAGCACAGGCAGACAGAGTGGCAGGCAGAGGCAGAGGGGGAAGCAGGCTCCCCGCCGAGCAAGGAGCCCGATGTGGGACTCGATCCCAGGACGCCGGGATCATGACCTGAGCCGAAGGCAGCCGCTTCACCGACTGAGCCGCCCAGGTGTCCCAAGACGGACGTTTTTAAGGCTGGGGTGATGCTGTCCTGACAGTAGGCCCTTCTGCAGCCCCTGGACTTGTTTGTGAAGTGATGCACTGCTTATGGCTGGTGCACTCACGGGTGCAGCCAAAGCAGCGGGAAACGCCGTGCAAATTCATGGTTTGTCTTCATCGCAACTCTCTGTCCTCGCTTGGCGCTCTGCTCCCGTGCGCAGCTGCCCTTTGAAATGTTCAGGTCCGTGGGGACCTGGGTGTTTTTTCTATGGCACAGGGAGCCCACTGAAACATTCTTGCCAGATGAGAATGAAATAGTGCACAAATATGCAGAACACATGGAAATCCCCATCTGCCTCTTCCCAGAAGGAACCTTCCGTAGCAGCTTGCTGTGAGTCCTTCTAGTCCCTTCTCTAAACCACCTAAATACATGTGCATAAAGCTGGACCTTTGTCTTGGAGTGGGATTGTGCTATCAACTTTTTTCCCCCGTGACTTGACACTCTCATTTAATAGTATGTCTAGGTCCTCTTTCCACTATTGGAGTGTACAGATCTACCACCATTCTTTAAAAATTTTTTTCTTGAGATAAATTTCACATAACAGAATTACTCATTTTAAAGTGAGCGGCTCCGTGCCATTTACTGCTGTCACGGCGATATGCACCCGCCCCCTCTGTCCAGTTCCAGAACATTTCCTTCGACCCAGAAGGCAACCCCGTCCCCATGAAGCTGCCCCTCCCCATCTACCCCTCCCCACAGCCCCAGGCTGCTTTTGCTTCTCTGGCTTTGCCGGTTCTGGACATTCCATCTAAATGGAATCGTGTGATATGTGGCCTTTTGTGTGGGGCTTCTTTCCTCTAGCCTGATGTTTTTGAGGTTCATTTTAGGGGTCTGGTTTTATGCTTCTGCTTTTACTTTAATATAGGGACGTGCCCTCACGTGATCCTAACTGGGGCAGCTGGGCGAACTGAGCCCATGGGAGCAGCCAGCACACTCTAAGAAAAATCAGTTGACCATTAAAAAAAAAGTTTAGCTTTTCGTTTGTTCCTTAACTTAATCTTTGATTCGTTACTTTGAGAAAGAGAGAAGTACAGACACATCCGCATTTCTTTTTATCATTAGGGACTGGGAGCCAAAGCACTAATGTATGGTAAGACTTTTTAATAGTCTAGATGCTATGTCTGTGCCGGGTGCCGGTGCCGCGAAGAATAACAAATGCACGTCACCAGCCCTTCTCCTCAGGGAGCTGAAATGCCGCCGGGGAAGCAGAGGGAACATCTGCAGAGTAAGAAGCCAGTGCCTGGTGGTTACCGGTGTGCTGTGGGGGTCGGGGCGGTGGGGGGGAAGCCCTCAGGCCAGCAGCCAAGGCCCCGGCCCCAGCTTGGCTCCTGCCCGCTGCGCCACGCTGCCATGCAAGGTGCTGGATGTCCCTGTGCCTAGATTATCTCACAGGGACAAGGAGGACCATGATACTTGTTAGTTAGTCAGTGAACCAAGATTTCAGTGTGAGTTGTTTCCCAAGTACCATGGCTGGCCCCAGGAGATCCTAGCCCCGGGGCTGGCCTCTAGTAACCCACAGGCTGAATCCAGCCCACCTCGATCTTTATCCAGCCTGCGGGAGAAGAATGGGTTTTCCGTTTTTAAGTGGTTGAAGAAGAATAAAAAGAAGCAAAGTGTATTGTGAAATTTATGGGAAATTGACATTTTGGTGTTCATGAATAAAGTTCTGTTGGGGCTTAGGGCCATATGCTGTGGCTGCTTTCGAGCTAGAACTGACGACAAGGACAGAGTGAGGTTGCTGGATAGAGACTAGATGGCCCAGCAAGCTGAAGATATTACTGTCTGGCTCTTTACAGAAAATGTCTGCTGACATTAGATCTTAGATCTTAGAATACAGGATCTTAGAATACAGGATTCATTAAGGTAACCATTGGTCAGTGGGCATGTAGAGGGGTGGAGCACAGGATAAGACCTGAAGACCCCAGTGGAAAGTCTAAACAACTAGAGGAAAGGGGCTCGGAATCACAAAAGCCAGTGGGGATGTTTTAGTCAAGGAACCCTTCCATAGAAACTTCTTCAAAAAAGGGTGTTGTATCTGTCATAAGACAACCAGCGGAAGTTAGATTAGGTCATTTAAATAATATGTGAATTAAGACTAAGAAGGCAAGAGAATAACCACATTTAGAAAGATTTTCATTAGGGGCCCCTGGGTGGCTCAGTTGGTTAAGCATCTGACTCTTCTTTTAGGCTCAGCTCATGATCTCGGGGCTATGAGACAGAGTCTGTGTCGGATGCCTGCTTAAGATTCTCTCTCCCTCTGCCCCCATTCCCACGTGTGCTCTCTCTCTCTTCCTCTTAAAAAAAAATGAAAAAGATTTTCATTAAAAATATGCATTTAATTCTGAGAGTCTACTGTATAACATTGTGATTATAGTTAACTACTGTATTGTATCCTCAAATTGCTAAGAGAGTAGATCTTAAATGTCAGCACAAAAAGGAAGTGGTAATTATGTAACATGATACTTGTTAGTGATAATCGTATTGCAATATAAGTATCAAATCGTCATGTTACCATAAACTTACAGTGTTTTATGTCCAGTGTATCTAGTAAAGCTAAAAAGAATACACAGTTAAAAATCTAAGGTTTGGGGGCACCTGGGCGTCTCAGTAGGTTAAGTGTCTGCCTTGGGCTCAAGTCATAATCCCAGGGTACTGGGATCGAGTCCCACGTCGGGCTCCCTGCTTAGCCTAGAGTCCGCTTCTCCTTCTCCCTCTGCCACTCCTCCTGCTGGTGCTCGCTCTCTCTGTCAAATAAATAAGTAAAATCTTAAAAAAAAAAACAAACAGACCCCCAAAACCCAAGGTTTAAAGGTACAAAAAGCTTTAGTTCCTAGGAGAGTTTGAGTAAGGGACTGATTCTTCTGTGCTCCTGGGTAAATGGACCACCCCCCCAACCTGTACTTTATGAACTTCAGTGGGTTTTAAAGGCCCATTGAGGGAATTGTGTGTGTGCACATATGTGCCTGCTCGGAACATGCAGCTGGAAAGAAGAAATCCAGCTGTTCCCAACCCTTCCACAACCCCCTTCGCAGACCTTGGAGGTGCAGAAAATACCCTCTGGGACCGGTGTTATAGGGAGAGCCCTTCATTAGCCTGTTCCTTGTCAGAGCCGACTGAGAAGCAGTCAAACCCCAAACCACCATACGATTCCAGGCAACACAACACACGGAAGGAAACTGGTATGATTCTGTTTATATAGCATTCTTATGGAGAACCGACTAGTGGTTGCCAAGGCTTAGGGATGGGAGGCAGGGGTAGATGTGGCTCTAAAAGTCGCTTGAGGGAGGCTTGTAGTGGTGGGATATTTCTAGATCTTGACTGTGGTGGTGGAAGCTACACGTGATGAAATGGCACGGAACTAGTATGTAACGCGTGCAGCCGCTCACGCACACAGCGATGTACGCACACACGCGGACTCGGAGGGAGCTGTGTGGGGCGTACCAATGTCAGTTACCTGGTCAGGCTTTGTGCCCTAGTTATGTAGGATGTGCCCCAGGGGGGAAACTGGATGAGGGACGCTCCCCATACATTTCTTGGCAACTTTCTGTGAATCTATGATTGTTGTAAAATAAAGAGTTAAAAAGAAAAAAAGAAAAAAAAGGAAATCGGAGAATGAAGGGACCAAGCAGTTATTTATAGTTTTTTTTTCTAATTTAAACCATCTCCTTTTCTTTAATTTATTTAGATTTTACTCTGCTTTTTCTACATAGTACCGAGCACATTATGGGTCCTCAGTAAATGTTGAATGCAATTATGCATGTAGAAACAGATTCTACTTATATGTGTATTTGTGTATTTCACTTAATTTTTTCCCTATATTTTAGAGTTCTCAAGATCAGTCCCCTTTGTCAGCCGTCAGAGCCCCCATTTTGTTGGAGCGGCTACCCTTGCCTTGATTCAGGGGATGTGACCCTCTCTGCAGCTCCTGGAGAAGTCCTGCTTGCTCAGAGCCCGTGGCTCTCAACTACGAGTGATTTTGTGTCATTTCTCACCCTCCCTCCAGGCCCGGGGGCCATTTGGCAACCTCTGGACACGTTTTTGGTTGTGGTAACTGGGGGCAGGGGTGGGGTGCTCCTGGCATGTAGAAGGAGAGGCCAGGGATGTTGTGAAAAGTCCTACAGTGCATAGGACAGTCCCCACCACAACGGACAGTGATTTGGCCCCAGATAGCAGTAGTGTTTAAGGTCGCTCTGAGCTCGGCATAGAGCAGCTAGGCCTGCGGTTGGCTGGGGCAGGAGCACAGGGCCCGGAGCTGTGCAGCGAGCACAGGGTGAGGTGGGATAGAGGCGTAGTGGAGGACAAGCCCCTTGTTCCTGTAGACCTGCAGGGAGGGGACTCCGCCCGCTGCTGACTGTCCTGTGTCCACCCAAACCTGGAGCAGGGCAGCTAGGGTGACCGCGGAACCCAGGAGGGAGCTAGCTGAGAAGCCTGGGCTGGCAGAGGGGAGAGGCTGCATCCTTGGTGAGGGGGGGTGGCTGGTGGAAGGTTCTAGAGCTACTTGCCTGCAGCCCCTTTTCTTACACGAAATGTGAAATGACAGCATCTGCTTCTCCTTCGAAGCCAGCTGAACTGGAGTTTCTGTTATTTGCAAGCGGTCGCTCAGGAGCTGCTATAGCTCGTGGTGTCCACAGCACCCCCCCGCCCCGGCTGACCTTCTTACCGGGGTGTAGGCCACCACTGGGCAGCTGTGCCATCATCTGTTAGATAGTCCTCTGTTTCTGACCATTTAGATTGCCTCTTGATATTTATGGTCATACAAATACTGTAATTTCAGTGCTGCTTACGCGCAGTGGTTTTCTCTGTAGTGCTGGTTTTTCCATGATCGTTATAGGCATGGGATGAACGCAAACCAGTGATTGGTTGGTTTTAATACACATGTATTTTGGAACATAGAATTACAGAAAAGTTGCAGAGATAAGATAGTTTCCCCCATTGTTAACATCTTGTATCAGTCTAGTATCTTTGTCAACACTAAGAAGCCAGTTTTGTTCTCTTCCTAGAACTCCAGACATTACTGGATTTTACCAGTTTTTCTACTAATGTTTTTTTTCTGTTGCAGGAGGTTTAGAATTGTTGCATTGTTGGTATTTGTAGAGCTCAAACCTAGTGTTTGCAGGTTTCTCCTATAGCTCTCTTTTGTGGGTGTTCATTTATCTTTGGCGCATGTGACAGTCCTGTTAGAAGTGCTCTGAGGCTTCATTTCGCTTAGGGCAGTGACGTCCTTGGGCGTTCGCTGAGCGGTGATTTGTGGTGAAGCCTCAACACTTTCTCGAGCTCTTCTCCAGCTTCACACGCACCCCAGCATTCAGCTGTGGTGTGCAGTCACTAGAGACAGTGCCCGGGTACTGGCTAGATTTCACACGGAAAGGGAAGGGACAGATGGACCTCAGAGGCTCAAAGACAAGCAGAACAACATAATGTCCCCCAAAGGCAAATCCATAGAGGGAGAAAGTGGACTAGTGGTCGCCTGGCGCCGGAGGTGGGAAAAGAGAGTGATGGCCATGGGCACTGGGGAGGTTACTGAGGTGGTGGGAATGTTCTAAAACTGGATTATGTCTTGTACAACTTGGTAAGTTTACAAAAAAATCTTTGAATTTTACACATAAAAAGGGAGGATTTTATGGTATGCAGATTATACCTCAATAAAATTGTTTTATTTACTTTAAAAGATTTGTTTATTTATTTTAGAGAGTGCATGCGTGAGCTGGGTGGAGCAGGGGGAGAGAACCCTCACGCAGGCTCCCTGCTGAGCGTGGAGCCCTACGCAGGGCCGGATCCCAGACCCTGAGATCATGACCTAAGGCCGAAATCAAGTGTTGGATGCTTAACCAACTGAGCCACTGAGGGGTAGCCCCTCGGTAAAATTGTTTTTAAAAAAACTTTCAAAGTGAACCATTTTTACATTCAGGTGGTTACCTTGCTTTGGTGGTGGGACAGATCAGGCTGTGCAGATTGGACCTGGCAGCCTCTAGCCGTGCAAGAGGCTTCTGGGCTTCTCTGAATGTCTATATGGTATAATACTGTTTGTTGACTATACTTCCATTAAAAATAAAAAAAAGTTTGGGGCGCCTGCGGGGCTCAGTGGGTTAAGTGTCTGCCTTCAGCTCAGGTCGTGATCTCAGGGTTCTGGGATCGAGTCCTGTGTCAGGCTCTCTGCTCAGAGGGAAGCCTGCTTCTCCCTCTGCCTGCTGCTCCCCCCGCTTGTGCTTTCTCTCTATCAAATAAATAAATAAAATCTTAAAAAAAAAAAACCAAAAAAACAACTTGGGGCGCCTGGCTGGCTCAGCCGGTTAAGTGTCCAACTCTTGGTTTTGGCTCGGGTCCTGATCTCAGGGCTGTGAGATCGAGCCCCTCGTCAGGCTCCGTGCTGGGCATGGAGACTGCTTGAGATTTTCTCTCTCCCTCTGTCCCCCACTCTCTCTAAAAAAAAAAATCGAAAATCAGAAGTAAAAAAAGCTTTAAAACTTTTGGACGGCCAGCAGGTACACTTACCGGGAAGCTGTGTGTTGGCGTTGTCTAGGAGTTTTGCCCACCGAGGGGAGGATGTGATCACGAACCACCTCGTAACCATTACTATATCAGTGAGATTGGTGGTTTTCGCGAAGGCAGCTACCTCTTTTGTTCAGAGGAGTTTATCTTCTGGGACGACTCACTGGCACTGCTGTTTGTTTTAGAACAGTTGATGTGATGCCTGGTGATGTGGCAGCATTTGGAGTGAAATGAAGTTTGTGGCTAAAGGGCCGATTGGTACTTGGGCCTTTACATATCAGCATTCTTACCTTTCACACATTTTTTGAAGAACCTCTTAAAATTGTAGGACGTGCTTTTCGTTTCTTAGATATATTAAAATGTAACATTTTCTTGATAGGGTTTGGATGGGTGAAGAGGGGCATTGGTATGTCCTGGAGTGTATCGCCAACCATAGGGACCACTCAGGAGTGGTGACCCCCAGTTCAGCCATAGACAGTCTGAAGTCTGCCTGCTGGCTCTGCCATTGGAGGTGTGCCCTAAGGCAGTATTTGGGCTCTTGAGACTCAGTTTCCTCTTGCATAAAATGAGGGCACTTACACCAATGTCCAGTGCATAATAAATACGTTTTAGATGTTTTTTTGATCATAGTCAATAGTCATTCCATGTTGTGAGTCTTCAGTGTCTGTTTTCTTTTGCCTATCAGACTTTCCTCCCTCCGTCATATGACTTGTGCTTCCGAGTTGCTTCCTTATTTTCCTGGTAGCTCTGTGGCCCTGGAGGCCCACCGGTGGGAAGACAGGCGCTCAGATTTCATGATAACCTGTTCTTCCTTTCTGCTTGAAGCTGTTCTTTGCATTCTCTTTGGTTTGGAGGTTGGGTAAGTGAAGTTGCTGGAAACGAAATGTTACTAAAGAGAATGAACAAATTGGAGCAGAGCCACCGCACTTTTTTGGTAAAGGGCTAGAGAAAAAATAGCTTAGGGTTTACAGGCCACGGGGTCTCTGTCTTCACCACTCAGCTCTGCTGTTATCTCCCAAAAGCAGCCAGAGACAGTCTGGAAATGTGGATGGGCCAGGCTGTGCTTCAGTAAAGCTTTATTTATAGAGATAGGAAGCAGGCCGGATTTGGCCCACGGACTCTACATGGCCAATCCGAGAATGATGTCATGCTCGTTTGTATACCGTGTTAACACCCCCAAAGCTTTCGCATGTTTAACTTTCGTTACTGTCACGCTAGCTTAAGATACAAATCTGAAAATACCCCAAATATGTACGGAATTATTCATTTCCAGGTTTTGGTATCATCTGGTTCTGCAACTTGGTATTTGTACACCCAGTGATGCTGGAGATCTCGAAGAATCCACATCCTATGATTAGACCTCATTCCGTGGTTAATGTTGGATACTTAATGTTGGACAGGTGTTAAGAATAGGAGAAGTTGATTGAAGGCCAAGATGTTCAGCTACATCTTTTCAGCAACCTTGTGCAGCATCTGCAAGACAGTGTGTGTGCATATTAATAGCTTTTAGCTGTATGTTGAATGGATGAACTTACTTTTGGGATGAAATTAAGTTTACACAAATCACCGTGCCTTTTGGGCCTTGGAAGGGCTTCTCAGAGCACGGGTCCACATCCGTCCTGGCGCCTCAGCCAAGTTCTCACTCTTGCGGGGCTCACATGCTGGTGGGAGGCGGGAAGGGGGTGAAACAGACGAGGGGGCAGTGAGAAACAGTTCCAGTCACTTCCGCAGTTAAGGTCGGTACTGCCCCGGCAGCATGTGGCCAGAGCTGTAAGAACTGTTTCCACCCGCACATTCACCAGGTCCGCTAAAAGAAGCGTTGTCAGCTAGGCGCGGCTTTGCCCTCTGGGGGACATGTGGCCGTGTCCGGAGACAGGTGCGATGGCGCCAGCACGGAGCGGGTGGAGGCCGGGCTGCAGCTCGGCAGGGCGGCTGCTGCACGAAGACCCATCCCACCCGTGTGTCAGCCGCGCTGGGGCTGGGAACCTGCCCCGGGGGGCACCGATAAACCGTCCCTGGACAGCCCTCGCCCCTGTGGGGACCACACTGCGGTGGGGGCAAGTGACAGACACCCACCTCATCGGTGCTCACTCTGGGTGAGGTGGCTGGACTGGGGGGCGGTCGGGGAGGCCTCCGGGTTAAGGCACCTTGGGATGATGCTTGCCAGAGGTGGGGGGAGCCCGAGCTGGGGGGGTGGGCTGAGGCTTTTGGGGAGAAGGAAGCGCAGGTGCTGAGGCACGGAGGGTGGGGGAAGCGCTCCGGGCGACGTGGCTCCCGAGGGGTTTCCGGCACACAGAGGTGTGCCGTGGCGGGGACTCTGAGCAGATCAGGGAGCCTTCTGTGGGGAGACGTACCACTTTATTGGGGTCTCTCTGACTTCTGTGGGGGGACTGAGAAGGGAGGGAGCTGAAGCAAGAAGACTAGGCGGGAGATGGGGGCTGAGATGGGGGCTGAGACGGGAGGTCGCAGTGGGGGTGCTCCCAGACCTAGGCGTGGCTTCTTTTTATTTTTTTAAAAAGACTTTATTTATTTATTTGACAGACAGAGATCACGAGTAGGCAGAGAGGCAGGCAGGGCAGGGGGAAGCAGGCTCCCTGCTGAGCAGAGAGCCTGATGCGGGGCTCGATCCCAGGACCCTGAGACCATGACTTGAGCCGAAGGCAGAGGCTTAGCCCACTGAGCCCCCCAGGCACCGTGGCCCGGTGCATTCAGCCCTGCTCTTGGGGTCCTCCCTGAGAGCCCTGGCAGGCTTGGAGAAGCAGGGGTCGGCCGGGATGGAGAGTGTAGCTGTCACGTTTGGATCAGCACAAAGGAGCTGGGCCTTTTGCCTGTGCTAGGCCTCGGCTTTGCTCCTGATGGCTATGAGGGATTCTGTGGAAAAGGGAATGTTGTGCAGCGGATGCGTTTTGTTCTTGTTATTTTAGCAGTTGAGCTGTGTGTGGACTTAAAGAGTATGTCTTTAGAGAAGATTCCTCTGTGCTTTGGAAATGCCCATATCATGTTACAGATTCTTGTGTTTAGAATCTGATATTTTATTATGACTTAAAAAAAGAGTGGTGGGTAGTTGCTTGCTAACGGTTGGATGGTTTGGGATCTATAATAAGGCACGAGCCCACGGTGGCCAACTCCGAGAGTTTCCCCGTCGGGACTTTTCTTTAGAAGCACTGTGGCACCGTTTAGTTTGCCGGACATAGGCTGCTTCGGGAGGCATCGCACGTAGATCGTTCTGTGATTGATCTGGCCCAGGTTAGCCCAAGATCGTCATCTCCTTCATCGTGGTATTAAAAGCCGAGACATCAGAAACCAAACCCTCCCTCCTCCAGTATTATAAACCTCCCAAATGTCACCATGCAGATGGCATATTGACAAAAATGTCGAGGATTACCAAGAATAGCTTCTTGCATTCACATGTGTATCTAGGGGAGAAGGACAGAGCAGCATTTCCATTTTAAGTACCGCCGCTGTGGCCAGAACCAATAATTCCTCTCTGAGCCACTCTCAACACTCAGCTCTATCTTGGAGCTTTCGACATACTAACTTTCACCTTTGAAATACGAACTTGTGTACTTATGCCTTTAAAATTATGAATATTTTCCTTATGCCATATATCACTGAGCTCCTTTAAAAATATAAATCACTCTAAAGTTTGATATAAACACAGAACAGATAAAACACACGTTTTTCCTGAGTCATTGTCAGCATCTCAGTCTGGAATCTCGTGCCAGCGCAACAAATATCGGATCCACAGCCTGTGTTTCCTTCAGACGGGCTCATTTTTATCTCGTGTCAAGTGGAGAAACCCGTCACTTTCTTGCCGTCTGTTTCAGGGTGATTGGTAGCCACTTTTTCATTGGTTGGAGTGGGCTGTCATCCCTTTTTTACGGCCGTGAAAATAACAATCTGGCATGCCACTTTGGGGACAAAGGCTGTTTTTGTCATTTTCAGGGTTATAAAACCGTGTGGATTAATCCCAGCCAGGTGGTGGGGAAAGGAGCAAGAGCTAAACTGGTTCTTCTCCCTCCCTGAGCTTCGAGATCAGTTCCTGGAACACTGTCCAAACTCAGGCTGGTTCAGAAATGACTTGGATCGCCCAGTAGCTAGTCAGTGTTGGTGGTGAGCTCTCCATTGGTCATGCCTCTGAGTCTTGCCTCTTTTTCCCGTGGTCTTTTTTTTTTTTTAAGGTTTTATTTATGTATTTATTTGAGAGAGAGAGAGTGAGTGAGTAGGGGGAGGAGCAGAGAGAGGGGAACAAGCAGACTCTGCACTGAGCTTGGAGCCTGACATGGGGCTTGATCCCATGACCCTGAGATCATGACTTGAGTCGAAATTGAGCCAGACCCTTACCCGGCTGAGCCACCCAGGTGCCCCTCCCATGGTCTTTTTTATGTTTCACTGAGGTTAGGCTGCTTTACCTCTCCACCCAGAGTTAAAGGAGGTGCTTTGGCATAATCCAAACTACGAAAACAAACGAAAATCAGAAATTTTCCATGAAGCTAGTGACATCATGGTTCCACAGGCATACGAGTTACTGGAATTGGTTTTGTGGAGCAGTTGGCCCGTCATGTTTTCATGTTTGCAAAGCTGGGAGGTGTAGGAAGTGGTTGGGGTTTTTTTTTTTTTTCCCTCACCAAACAGGTAGCCCTACAGTAAAGTTGATACATTCTTATACTAATTAATGGGTTTCAAAGAAACCAAAGTTCTTTTTTCCTCCTGTGCAGGTAAAGGTGAGACAGAAGTGTGACCTTTAGGCCTTGGCTCTTTTGATAATTAGGTCTTACACTTGCTAGAAAGATAGGATAAAAGTCAGAAGTCTCCAGAAGCAAGGAAAAGAAAGTGCTGGAGAAAAACTGTCCATTGCAGTGCATTTTGTTTATAAAGGAGCAAAGGAATACTTTGTGCCGTGGTCCCTCAAGGTAGCTGCCTCCCGGCTAGGGGAGCTCCGTAACGCAGCAGTGTCTCACCCTCTCCGATCAGCTTTCGGAAAACAAGATTTCGGAGCTACGGACAGCGCGCTGGACTGGAGCAGCCTAGGCTTGAAGCCACGGGCGTGTTTCTGTTTCGAGGTGGCAACTCAGCGTCCCTGCGGAGTCTCAGCCTGCGTGTGGCCATCGACAGTCAAGGGACCCCGTCCCTTTCTGCCCGGCGCCCTCTCCAGCCACGGATGGTTAGCCGGCTCCGGGTGAGAGGGGTCTGTCTTTCGTGGGGCCGGCCCGGGCCACAGCTTCCGCCTCACCTACCCGCTTGGGTCCTGGTTGCTTCCCAGGAGAGCCACTAACACTTGCCCGTGTTCTGTGTTCATAATGAGCACACCACGCTCGGTGCTTATTGAGGACACCCCCCACCCCCGTTTGCATTTGTCTATGCGGTCTAACCTCTGGACCCCTCCCATTGTTCTGGGGGCATGATTTTCCGTCCACACACGGCCCTGGTTATGTGGCTCTCGAGGGCTTCATAGCTGGGATTTTGGGGCCACTTTGTGTTTCTGAGTGTTACATACCTGTTTGTATTTTTAAAAAAGCATTGATTTTTTCTCTCCCAGAGGGAGGGAGGACAGCATGTCGTACTCTACCCGTGATGAGTGTAGCATCAGCTGAGAGCCTGCGCTCTCAGCCACAGGAGCGCGCTCATCTCTGCGCCAGTGTAGAGCTGTCTGCATCTGTATGCAGTACCCTAACCCGCGGCTGTTCAGTCCTAGATGCCAGATTAACCTGGGAGCTATATGTGTGTGTGTGTTTGCATTTATACACACACACACGCACACACACACACACACGGCCCCACCTTAGGAGACTCTGATCAGCAGGGCCCAGGAAGCCCCATTACCCATTTTTCTCCCATTTTGAAAGACCGAGGTAAAATTGACATAACATGAAATTAACCGCGAACCATTTATTTTAAATGGTTTAAGTCTGTGGCATTTAGTATATTCACAGTGTCGTGCAACCCCTATCTCTGTCTGGTTCCAGGATATTTTCACCACCAGAAAGAAAACCTTGTACCCGTTAAGCAGTCGTTCCCCATTCTTCCCTCCTTTCAGTCCCAGGCTGCTTTCTCTCTCACTCGTTTGCCGATTCTGGCCATTTCATAGAAACGGGATCACAGAATATATGGTCTTTTGTGTCTAGCGTGAGGTTTGCAAGGTTCATGCGTGCAGTAGCCCGTGGGGGGGCTTTGTTCTTTGTATGGCTGCTGCACACCATGCCACCGTGTGGAAGGCACATCACCCCTTCATTCGATGAGGGCATTTGGTTGTTCCCACCTTTTGGCTGCTGTGAACACACGCTGTAAGTGTTGGTCGAAGCCTGCTTTCGGTATCGCTGCTCACGTACCTGCGGTGGGATTCGCTGGGTCGTGTCATAATTCCATTTTAACCTTTTGAGGAGCCACAGAACCATTTTCTGTTCCTCCCAGCCGCGTGGGAAGGTTCTGCTTTCTTCACATCCACTTCGATTCTTGTCGTTTTCTGTTTTTGTTTGCTTTTTAAAAAAATGGCCATCCTAATGGGGGTGCAGTGGTGTCTGTTGTGGGTTTAAGATTTTATTTACTTATTTGACAGAGAGACAACATAAGCAGGGGGAGCGGCAGGCAGAGGGATGAGGGGAAGCAGACTCCTCTCGCTGAGCAGGGAGTCCGATGCGGGGCTTGATCTCGGGACCTCGGGATCAGGACCTGAGCCGCAGGCAGACCCATCACCCACGGAGCCACCCAGGCGCCCCCTAGTGTGGTTTTGATGTGCATTTACCTGATGATTAATGACAGTGAGCATCTTTTCCCGTGCTTGTTGGACATTTGTATACCTTGGAGAACTATCTATTCCAGCCTCTTGCCTGTTTTTACATCGGGTTGTTTGCCTTTTTGTCGTTAAATTGGACAGTTTGCTTCCACATTCTGGATACTGAACCCTCATCAGACATGATGATTTGCACCTGGTGTCCGGTTTTGAGACGTTCTAGTGGTTGTGAGTAGTAGCCGGGCCCAGGAACCACAGATCTAGACCAGTGGTTCTTTTTTTTTTTTTAAACACTCTTTTTTTAAAAAATTTATTTATTTGTCAGAGAGAGAGGGAGAGAGAGAGAGCGAGCACAGGCAGACAGAGCGGCAGGCAGAGGCAGAGGGAGAAGTAGGCTCCCTGCCAAGCAAGGAGCCCGATGTGGGACTCGATCCCAGGACGCTGGGATCATGACCTGAGCCAAAAGCAGCCACTTAACCGACTGAGCCCCCCTGGGTCCCCTGGAGCAGTGATTCGTGAGGCATCCTACAAGGTACCTAGAAAGCTTTCTAAAACAAAACAAAATCTCTCCAAAATGCAGCCCCCTACCCTCAAGCTACCCAGGGGTTCCAGTAAGCTCTCTCCTCCCCAAAAAACAAATAACTACGTGACAAAGCAGTCGTTAGAGGTGACTGATGCCCTAACTGAATGGATAGGTGTCATTAAAACAGACAGTCCTGCAGTCCTGTAGAGAATCAGCCAGCATCAGCTCCCTGCTCCCCCTTCTCCAGAATGTTCTATGTAGAGCATTTGTTCAGTGTGCAGTAGGCCGTCCTTCACCATGCTTACACGTGTCCCAGGATGGCCTGGGCCTCCTGAAGTGCCAGCACTGAGGCTTGCCATGTTGTTTGGCCTCTCGGGGTAACACTCGTCTGCACGTTTCTTCTGTGCCCAGGGGCAGGCTACTTCAGCATTTGCCTGTAGGCCATGGAGCTGGGCACTTAGTATTTCTTTTTAAGTTTCATCTGATGGAGAGAGCCCCATTGGTGCTTGGTTGAAACATCATTTTATTTTAAATTAATTTATTTATTTGTCAGAGACAGAGAGAGAGAGCACAAGCAGGGGTAGTGGCAGACAGAGGGAGCAGCAGGCTCCCCTGCTGAGCAGGAGCCGGATGTGGGGCTCAATCCCAGGACCCTGGGATCATGACCTGAGCCAAAGGCAAACGCTTAACTGACTGAGCCACCCGGGCATCCTTGAAACATCATTTTAATCATGTTAATGTGGAATGTTGTTTTCCACTCTAAAATATATCATCAGCCTGTTTCCCCCCTACCTTGTATACCCTGAATCCCAAAGGATGGCTGGAGTCTTGGCTTTTGATTCTGGGCCAGTTGGTGGAACTTTCTATTGAAAGAAGTTCTCA
>PISX010007343.1:0-90024 GCA_004024625.1 Mellivora capensis
CCGGGATCATGACCTGAGCCGAAGGCAGTCGTCCAACCAACTGAGCCACCCAGGCGTCCAAGCGTTTCCTTTTTAATAGAACAGTAATCCAGAATGATCTTCATAATTACTAAAAGAAAAATAGATTTGAGAACCATGTTCAAGCTCTACTTTAGTTTTACACAAAGCTACATCTTCAAATATTAAACAGGAGAGGCATTATTTAGAGACACATATATGTAGCATCTACTCCTGTCTACATTAGAGTAATAACAGTATTGCAAGAAAATAGACTCTTGGGGTGCCTGGGTGGCTCAGTGGGTTAAGCCTCTGCCTTCGGCTCAGGTCATGATCCCAGGGTATTGGGATAGAGCCCTGCATCGGGCTCTCTGCTCAGCGGGGAGCCTGCTTCCCCCTCTCTTTCTGCCTGCATCTCTGCCTACTTGTGATCTCTCTCTTTCTGTCAAATAAATAAAAATCTTTAAAAAAAAAAAGAAAGAAAATAGACTCTTAAAAATCACATTATCTCACTCTAGAAAAACCCAGTAGCTGCCCATAACATTCAGTATAACATTCAAACCCCTGGCCAAGATCTATAAGCTCTAAAGTCATTGTACCTTTTATCTCTACATCCTCTTCTACCCCTCTCATTCTTATTTAGCTCCTGAAATTCAATCACTGGCTTTCTTCCAGGTCTTCAAACATGCCAAGGCTGCCCCTGTCCCAGGGCATTTGCACTTGATATTTTGCCATTCTTATAGTCTGGACAAATTTTCCTCTGGTACTACTAAAGAAGGCTAACCCCTTACTAGCATTTTTCTATATTCCACGTATCAGCTTTTCAATGAGGTCTTCCTTAACCTCTTGATCCAGAGTATTTCCACATCTAACTCCAGTCAAGCTTGCTTGCTCACTTTCTTGCTTGCTTGCTTTCTAATTAGTTCCAGAGGTAAAATTTAGTGATTCCTCAATGGCATATAATACTCAGTGCTCACTACATCCAGTGCCCTCCTTAATGCCCGTCACCCCGTCAACTCTTTCCCTCACGCTCTCCCCTCCAGCAACCCTCAGTTTGTTTCCTAGAGTTCAGCCTCTCTAATGGTTTGCCTCCCTCTCCTTTTTCATCTTATTTTATTTTTTCTTCCCTTCGCCTATGTCCATCTGCTTTGTTTCTTAATTTCCACATATGAGTATTTGTCTTTCTCTTACTTTGCTCAGCATAATACCCTCTAATTCCATCCACATTGTTGCAAATCAGCCAAGCATTCTTTACAATTCTACCCTTCAAAAAAAAAATTCTACCCTTTTTAAAAAAACTCTTGTCATTATTTTAAATTGTCATATTATTGTACTCGTTTATTGCCATCGTGCTTATCTGCTATGCCCAGCGTTGTTTCTGGGGATTAGAATTGTGTCCAGCACACAGAAAATAAGGTATCAATCAATAAATCTTGAATGAATATACTATATGAATAGTAGTACAAGTGGCAGTCTCAGCCACGACACTGTGAGTTAACACAGTGAGAGCATTCATAGGAAGACAAATAAGACTTATCCCAGCTTCATCCTGGACACCCTTCCCCTGAACCACGCCCCCTTCTCTTCCAGATCCATGCTGTGCTAAGTTCAACTTCACAATCCTCTCTCTGTTTCTCAAATATGCTATGTTTTTCCTATCTGAAGGCTCTGTTCATATCGTTCTAAAGTACGGATACTTTCCCTCATCTCTGCTATCAAACTATTCAGGCTTCCAGCCTCAGGTCCTCTGCCGGTGTTGTTTATAAAATCTACCAGAGGAAGGGAGTTGGGGGAAATCGGAGGGGGAGAGGAACCATGAGAGACTGTGGACTCTGAGAAACAAACTGAGGGTTTTGGAGGGGAGGGGCTTGGGGGGTTGGGTGAGCCTGGTGGTGGGTATTAAGGAGGGCACGTATTGCATGGAACACTGGGTGTGTTGCCTACACAATGAATCTTGGAACACTGAAAAAAAATTAAATAAAAAAAAATGTAACAGTTACATGCTCCATCATCATCACATCCACTCTTCAGGAGAAGAGCAGCCACCCTCTGTGCTCACAGAACTCAGATGCTCTGTTATTTTAACAATCGCAAGTGTTTGTGATATATATCTCCGTTGTTTGCATTTTGACCTCCACCAGAAGAATCCCTTAAGGACAAAGTCTGTGTCTTATTTACCTTGATATTTAGCACATTATGCATAACTCCAGGAACGTGGCATGTGCCCAATGACTTCCTTGGATTTAAAAATATAATTTATTGAACAAAAATATAATTATTTTAAATAATTTTCACAAGTACCATTCACATTATTTGCTTAACATTACCTTTCTGCGAAGTGTTATTGATATTCTTTTAGTTATTTAAAACCTATTTTAAATAATTTCTTTTTTTAAATTATGCATTGGATTTTTATTACTATTATTTCCTGATATTCAGAGAGCATATTAAATCTTTCAAAAGACTTCAATGCAATTTAATTTTAAAATGCTCATAAGATATAAAATGTTCATATTATCAGAAACTCCACTACTTGGAAGCTATCTTAACAAAATGATCAGAATCTCAGATGGAGAGATATCTGTTTAATATGTTTAATAATCAGTACAATAGGGGAAATAGCAGTGTCCTAAATGCTGTACAATGGGGAGGATTAAATATCTCGTTCAGATCAAAAGAGGGATTAATTTCTGTATAAGGAAGATTTTAAAATATTTTAAAATATTATTATTTAATTTTTATTAAGTGTATTATCTAATATATGTTACTATTTAAAATACATGATAGAATATTTATTTACTAAATACATCAGTGTGTGATAAAATTTAATATTATATAAAATATAATAGATAAATGTAATATATAATAACTGGTAAACTTTTTAAAATTAAGAAAATAAACTATTTTTGTTCATTAAATTATTTCTAAAAAATAAAAATAACAATTATCCAGCATACTACATACAATTTTTTAAAGCTTGATATGAATGTATGAATATTAAAAGCAAAATAAACAAAATAATTATTATTTATTCATATATTTTCATCAGTTCCTAAGCTCAGTCTGTATATAACACCACATTATTACATTCTGGAAAATCCACTTTTTTCAATATGATCACTTAATATTTTAAAATATAAAATTACAGTTTTCTTCATAATTATAGTTTATGTATCAGAAATTACTGACATATTCAGAGCACACTTGCTAAATGGAGGATATTCTGAATCCCAATATTTCTTTGTATAGAAATGTTTATATATTTGAGCCCAGATAATTTATACATACAGTGTTTTTGCCTTCTTTCACAGTATCTTCCTCTGATAGATATTTTTGCACAACAAAACTTGCCAAATAAATTGCCTTTATGATTCTCTTCAATGTTTTATAAGATTTAGATTTATGTGAAATCATAGGCTTTTTCAATTTCATTCCCTTCTTATAGGGAATATGAATTTATCTAATTAAAAATAGGCGCTTCATCAAAATATTCTTCCCAGAAGTCAAGATATTTCAACATGCAATTATGGAGTTTTAAAATTAAATTTTGTAGCATTTGAACATTCATCACTTAATTTGTCCAGTTCCTCCCTTGCTTTTGTAGAAATAATTTTTAATATATTCCTGTTTGCAAGTTTTATTTTCAATAATGGTAATGTTCCAAAAACCTCAAAACTAAGGTTCTCTGGCTCTACATTTGTTGAATACTGTGAAAGAAATGATGGTCTAAAGAGTTTTAAAGATACTGGGAAATGTTCCCAATTTAATATTGAATGGAAATTAAGAAAAAAAAACCAAAAAGATAAAACTAAATAAAGTGCTGTAACAGAAAAATTATGTAAAATGTTCATTTTCCAGTAGTTCTAAGCCATATGGCTTTTTCATCCGCAGTATGCCTGAAATTGGGGCTCATCTTCCCATCAATTTCATGATTGGTCATCATGAAATTGTGCTGGCCCCATAAAGATTGTGTAGATATGATCAGAGCAGGTGCATATTTTGTCACTATATGAGTTATGGCTCAATCAACTAAGCATCTGACTCTTGATTTCAGTTCAGGTCATGATCTCACAGTCCTAGGTTAAATTCCATGTTGGGCTCCACACTCACTGGGGAGTCTGCTGTAGATTCTCTCCCTCTCCCTCTGACCCTCCCCTGCTCTTTCTCTCTTTCTCTCAAATAAATGAATCGATCTTAAAAAATAAAGAAGAGGGTCAGGTAAAGACATGCAAAATAAAAGTTCTTAGCGATAAGAAAACAATGTGTTGGGGCGCGTGGGTGGCTCAGTGGGTTAAGCCTCTGTCTTCCGCTCAAGTCATGATCTCAGGGTCCTGAGATCTAGCCCTGCATGGGGCTCTCTGCTCAGGGGGGAGCCTGCTTCCCGCCCCCCCCCCCCCCCCCCCCCCCCCGCCTACTTGTGATCTCTTTCTCTGCCAAATAAATAAATAAAATCTTTAAAGAAAAAAGAAAATAATGTATTGATGTCAATTTGGTGGCATTTCTTTTCTTTCTGAGGAAATAGTGGTAGGTCTTATAATTGCTGGTATTTTATATTAACATAAATATATACATCTAAATAAAGACCAGAAGAAAATATCTTAAAATGTTAGTAGCTGCTATCTCTGGCCTGTGGAATTACAAATAATTACAATTCTCTAAATTTGCTATTTGTAGTTTCTAAATGAAAAATATATATGTATAATTACTTATATAATGAAAATAGTAATTAAAATTGGCTTTATTTGTAATAACAAGATTAAGTACTTAGTTGATGAAGAAGATACAATAAAATTTATATAATTATATATGACTCTATCTATAAAAATACAGAATTAATATAAATGAAACAGAGAAACACCAAAATGTTAACAGCAAGTTTAAAAGGATAGTCAATGGCAGTGATGGGATTATGGATCCAACCTTGATTTTTACTTTGTCCATTTTCAATAATAAATACCTAATATAAATATATGCATGCATTTTTATCACATCAATCAAGAAAAACACACAATAACAAAATCTAAAGACAAGAACCAACATTAAAGATGATTTGTATGTATCTCTTTGGTTAGTTGTTATGTGCCATCCGTGGAGAACTCATTCTGTGGCTGTCACTGAGCCAGGTTCTTTACCCATAGTTTTCATTTCCTATCCATAATGATTCTGAGGCATGTATACAATCACCCCTATTTTAAGGATAGGGAAGCTGAGGCTTAGGGAGGTCCAGGGACATACCAGTGTGTAAAGTAAGTAAATCACAGAGCCAGAAGTCAGGGCCATTCTGACTTAGTTAGCCTCATTGTTCATGACCATGCAAGATGCACAGGTTCTTCACCACCCCAAAGGCAATCACAAAGTGGAGATGTGATGAATGAACTGCATATGTGGCAGTTCCTACTCTACACAATTAGAAACTGGGATGGAGAACAAGCAACCTACTGAAAATGACAGTTTTCAGTGATAACATTAGGTCTAGAACCTGCCTAAGCAAAGGTGAAGACCTGTGAGTAATGGAAATTGAAGGAGGTCCCCAAATCATGTTTCAAATAGTCCTGGGGCCTGCCTGGCAGTTGAAGATCACTTTTCTAAAATTTATGTTGTATCGCTGGGTTCTCAATTTCAAAAATCCAAGTATAGAATAGGTGCAGACAATGGATCTTTTATAACAGCCTTGCAGTCAAGATGTGGACTGAATTGATTTCTCTTTCTTTTGGCAGATGAAGGTGGAAAATAATTGTAGTAATAACTTATATAGTGATTTCCAAACTCAACTCACTGGGAAAAACACATTAAATAGTGCAATGCTATCTGAATATGGCATTCTAATAGGCACTGAGTTGCAGGAAGTGCTACAAAAGTAGAAGTCACATTGGATTGAACTTGATGAGTAGCTTGTCTTCAGATATGAGACATTGAGGCTGACCAGTGACTCGTTATGTTAATATTCTGCTTCTTGCAGCAGTTCCAAGACACAGCTAAGGTAAGCATGGTTATCACCCTTTGCAATCAGTCTCCAAAAATCTATAGATACCCTCCAAAAATCCCAAAGGATATTTTTAATTACAAATGTAAAAATTAACTTATATTCTTTGTAGAAATTTGGACAATAAATAGAAATTCAAAAATAAAAAAAGAAATCAGAAAATAAAGAATCACTCATAATCTTACCACTGTAATATACAATGTATAATCTTTATGTATAATAAACTTTTATATATATCATGTGTACATGTTATAAAGTATTGTGTGTAATTTCAGCCTAGACCCCAGGAGGCAGTGTTGTAGCATGCAAAGACCACAGTACAATGAGCATATCTGGTTCAAAATCCAGATTCAGTTTCACTTTATTTCTTTTATCTCTCTGTCCCTTAGTTTCATCTGTGATATGGTTATGATGTGTCTACCTCCTAAGACCATAGATAGGTTATAGGAAATAATAAATATATTTAGTGCTTAGTCCACTTGGCCCACTATGTACCTTCATAGTAGGCATTCATAACGGTAATTGCTAAAAAATGCATGGGTTTTGCTTTCTTTTACTTCTTCTAAAACCAAACCAATTTGCTTATTCTTCAAGCATTAGATCTTGTTTTAATACTATGGGGACTGGTGACAAATTTATGAAACTCATATTTTTTCATACTCTTTAATCATACTCCTTTAAATGGCTGTGCACTTAAAACAGGTACAACCAATTTTATACCTATTGTCATTTACTCTCAAGTTGACAATTTGCTCTTCATTCATTCCTCTAGTTTGTTGTTAGCAATAGTCTAGTCACCAACTTGATTAAAAACAATTCTTCTTAAAGCAACTCAAGGCATAATAATTTTGGGTCCCTGGCAGAAATGGAAGGTCTTGGTAATAAGTGAAGTGGTTTTCAGATGATACAAAAGAAGATAAAAATAGTTTTACAACAGAAGTCTTCAAATACTGAAACGTAGCCTAACACTGAGAGTCAATACTGAATGCTCTTTTGATATGGCTACGGTGTCTTTGGACTATTAACAACAAAGCTACCCTCATAACATACTGCAGGATCAATAGTGACTATTATTAATGGTCATCGGGGGACTGGACTGTAAAATCCTCAAATCTTATGGTGATAGATGGAGATCCTAAAAAGCCATCCTTAGTAACCTTTCATCCAGTGTAGGATGGATTTCTTGTACTGATCCATCTTGTAGTGACGGATTCCTTGTGCTGAATCCATGGCCAATATTTATTCCTTCCTTCATCCATTCATCCTCCCCTCCTTCCAGGGAGTGTTTGCTGAGTGCTTCCCATTTTCCAAGGATCGTTCCTGGTTATGATGACCTACCACAAAACTAGACCAAAACCTCTATGGCCATAGAGCTTTAGAGCTTACATCTGGTGCAAGGAAGATACATAGAGTGTGTCAAGGTCCCAATAAATAATCTCAAAGAGTGAAAAAATACCAATAAAGAAACAGAATGGGAGGAGGGGTTGGGAAATCACAAGAAAGATTTCAATTTGAAAGAGAGATATTTCAGTTAAAATGGTAGGGAACTCTACAAGTTTTATTTTTTATTATCACCTGAAATATCTTGAGGAATACTAGCTGAAGAGCAAAATATTTATCAGAATTTATAAGTCTTTCATTAAAACAGGAAAAAAGACTCCTTAGAGATAGCAAGCAAATGACCAATAAAAAATAAAATTTTCCAATTATAAGGAAGGACGGAATCTCTCTGTGGGTAAGCCATATGCCTTACTGCTTCAATTCCTAGGGCTTAAGACAGTACCCAGTATGCAGAATGGTCAATAAAAATGCACTAATTGAGTGGCTTGATTCAGAGTAATTGAAGCACTCAATGAGAAAGTATAATAGGGAATTTCTCCAAAAAGTGTGTGATCTTCTACTTAATTTTTAGCAACTTTGCTTTAGTGCTAAATCATACAGACTTTAGACTTTATCAGAATCATGTTTTTTTTCAATTTGTTAACATTCAATATTCACTAAAAATTTCAAAAAAATATATTTCTGATCACTGAAGCAAAACAGATGCAGCTTCTTCTTGAATTTGGTGCTTAAAAACAAAACACCTATGTCCACATTAGTGATTCCTTAACATACGAAAATAAAGCTGATTCCACTAGTCAGACATGTAGGAATCAAACCTAAATTTGAATGGAGAAACTCCTGGGCTCCTAACCTAGATGTATTTCTTGTAAACTTAGGACAAACCCAAAAGGTCTAAGACAGGTATGTCAGAAAACCTTCAGGACCTTGATTATGGTGGTTAAATCTGTGGATACACTTGTTGTTCATCTTGGATGTAGGTAAAATACTCCCAATGTTACAGAGTTCATCAGTTGTGGTTTTTTTGCTTGCTTGCTTGTTTGTTTTTGTTTGTTTTAATAGGGACAGTCTGATTCAGGCTTCTCTAAAAACACTGCAACAGTCATCATTATAAATTGAGGGGAATCAAGAGGCAAGATGGGGCCTACAAGAATGAATTCTAAAATTTCTAACCTTAAAAGAATACGAATAGTTTATTACCCTATTTTATGCTTTATAGCATGAAGCACACTAGCCTGAGTCCTCGCAATGCCAGGTGCCTGCCAGGTGCTTTGTGCATGTGGGTGCTTAATCAAAAGGTTAAAGCCATGAGTCCCTCTTTGAAGTGGGGGTAGTGAGACCCCATGCCTCATAGAACATTGTGAAGATTCCACAGTGTTTAGCATGGTGCCTAGAACATGGAAGCGCCCAGTCAGAGCTAATATTGTTGCATGCTTCCTTCCTATCAGAATGATGCTATAGGCCACTGTAGGGAGGAATCCAACACTGGCTGTGTTTCTGGTGAGTGTTTCGTGTGTGGTGGATGAGGCATCCATCCCTCAGGGCCAGTCACACATGTGTGTGCGATGGCTGGCCTGGAGACTGTGGCTAGGAGCGGAGAAAAGCTAACTGATCCCTATGGGCATTGAACTTGGGCACTGAACTTGTGACCCAGACTTCATTACTCACTATCCTCTATCCTCTCAGCTAACAGGTTGTCTTAGTGGAAACCAGAGCTTTCCCATGATTTACCAAGCCTGCCGCTGAAAGAGAGTGGTGGCTGGGAACTCAGTGCAAACCGCTGGCAGGAGAATTTCTCCTAGGAGGAGAGCAAACGGGAGAGGAGAGGATGAGGTCTGCTGGTGGGAGAAACAGTGGGAGTGCTGGGGCCTTGCTAACAGCATGTGGAACCGGCAGCATTAGGGTCACAGGGGCTTCTTGGAAAAGCAGAAACATGGGCCCAATGCCAGTTCTACAGATCCAGGAGCATCCTTAACAAATCCTCAATGGTTCAAATGCACACCTCAACTGTTCCACTGCACTGGAACAAGGGTTTGGACTTTGCTGCACATTTGAATTGACAGAAAATTAAAAACAACATAATACAAACCCAGATGTTCAGGCCCACTCCAGACCACTCCCGACAGAATATCTGGAAGTGGCATCTGGGCACCTGTGATTGTTGCAACTCCCTCAGTAACTCTAAGATTCCCAGAATCTGAGATCTGCTCCAGATCATAGCTGTGAGGATGGCTTGCCTGCTGTCAGGTTGAGTTTGTTGGTCACAGGCTGTCCTTGGGAAGGCATGGGTCACTGGGGAAAGAAAGACATGGCAGTACCAAGGGAAAGGTGTTCGCAGGCTGGAGCCAGGCAGACTCCAGATGAATCCCAGAAACACCAATTAGGGTCTGGAAGGCCTTGGGGAAATTATTTACTCTCTCTGGCTTTTGGTTTTCTCATAGGTAAAATGAGGATACAAATACCTAGCTTAGAGTGTTATAATCAAAATAAAAGGTGATGTATTGGCTTGCCGTATGAAGGCAGATCAATAAACAAAACAGCATTCACTAGATAAAAATAATATGTATTTGGTAAATAAAAATTATTAATAATAACATATTTTATTATTCCAGATGAAAAGGTATCTGAATGACCAAACTCCCTGCATTTCATGCTGTTCTGGGAACTGTGAATGTATAAAATGATTTTAACAAGACTTAAACATCCAGGATCCCATTTATGAACACAAGGAAAGACACAGAGTCCAACACGGTGGATGAGATGAAACCCATATAAAAGTTGGCTAGCAATTTTAAATGACTCTATGTAATCTAGTTTCTTACTGTTTAATATATGTATTACATGGTGTACAGTTACTTTCATTTAAGATAACTCTATGAAAAGAAAGCATATCCCAGGTCCCAGATAGTCCCAGGAGTGCCAGGAGAGGGGAAAGCTGCCAAAGTGGCTGTGGTTCATGCAACTAATTATCTGGGGCAACTCTCCTTGTGGAACTGCAGGACTCTGGTATTACAGAAGCATTCAGATAGTAATGAACAATAAAGGGAGCGCCACCTGTGATCTTACAAACTAAAACGAGCCATGGTCCTGGACATCCACATTACTGAGTGTCTATTCATACGTCAACCACTAACTTGTTTTAAAATAGTAAACCATACTAAAAAGTTGCTCTGTGTCTCTTTTTTTTTTTTTTTTAAACATAGAGTGTTCCCAACTCTTGTGCTAGGTGTTAGGGCTAAACAAGTGAGCTAAGCACTATTCTTGGCCTCAAGGAGTTGGTAGTCTAGCAGAGCAACCAGATATGTCAAAGCAATTTCAAAAGCACAGTAGTATTTAGAATATTTAATAAATCACTGACCACCAGCGTTCCAGTATCAAAGTACAGGAACCAGTTTCCAGATGGGTCATGGCTGGAGCAGAGAAGAGTTGGGGTTCCTAGGTGAGGAAGGAGGTGACAGGATAGGAGGTGTCACCTAGGAGGTGACAGGATAGACACAAAGTTATGGGGGCTATTTGGATAACTTTGGTACTTTACTAATTGAAAAGGAAATATTTTGATATTTTGATATTTCTACAATTTTGACGTATCAGCAATACTGATTCATCCTAGATTTGAATAGAGGTTAAGCACAGATACTGGGCTAGCCCACAGGAACTACTGAGAATACTTTTGGACTACCCAGAGCTTCAAAGCAAAAATTAATATTGCGAAGACAGAGTAGGTTTCCTGTAGTTTCCCACATTTATTTCACTTGGCAGGCTGAATAAGAGACACTTAAAGTATTTGAGCCTGCATCCCTACTTGGCTTACAAAAGCCCAAAATTCACAGAGTCCACCTGGGACTCCGAAGGCACACCTGCCAGGATCATTCTAGCTTGACACTCGTGTGTGGGTCAGCAGATCCTATGGGCAAATTGTTCAACCCTCTGCTTCTGAGCTGGTCAGTCTTGCAACCTCTTTTGCTTAACTTCCTGACAACATCACACTCCCACACTCCACTGTGGATTTCCTAGGCTCACTTTCATTCAGTAAAAAGGCCTGGCTGCCTGTCAAAATATTCATAGAAAAGGCCCTCCAGCAGAAACTGGAACAAGTAAGTAGGTGGCAGCTGAATCCCACCTGCCCAACCAAAGCCGACCCAAGATTCTGATAGGACTGGATCATCCAGATCACTAACAGAAAGTAAAAAAGCATCACCCCTGCCTGGACCAAGCAAACCCTGCACAAACAACAGAAGACCATTAAGGAAGCCTCTAACAATACACTGTGAATAGTTTTCATGGTAAATAGGAAGTAGGTTACAGGAAAGGAGCTGTGGGCATCTAATTGGATGAGTCCCAGCACTGCATGCATCTGCCTGGGAAAATTATTTAACATCCCCTACACTTCTGTTTAATTGTCTGAAAATAATAATAATAATAATAATATAATAATGGTAATGAGGTATTGTCTATCTTACCAGAAACCATAATGACTATGGAGTATCACTTTTAGGTCTGAATCGCAGGCTCTCTGCCTAAGACCTAAGTTACTTTAAGAAAATTATTCCTTCAGAGCCTCAGCTTTCTCACCTGTGAAACTGGAAGGCAAGGTTTTCATATTTTATTTGATCATAATCTCAATGTGCCAGTGTCCTGGGGCTGCCCATGCCATTGCAAAAAACAAAACCAAAATGGTACTTGCCCTTAAGGAGCTTACATACAATCTGGAGGAGACACACTTTAAATACATGCAGGAATAAATAGAAAGCTCCAACTGTGATACATTGAGGAGAGGTACTTGATGCTATTAATATATATGCTGGAGAGATGTGAGCCAGTCAGAGAAGGCTGGCTGCAAATGCTCTTTGGCATGCGTGCTATATACCAACCATCACACACAATTCCAATGATGAATGAAGGGAGAATAACTCCAGGTTGCTGTATCACTTTTATTTCATGCACATGGCCATAGTTTATTAAACACCTGATTATCTACACACATCAGTTGTGAACATCAGAACCTGCTATTATTTCCGTTTAAGAAATACGTATACTGGGCGCCTGGGTGGCTCAGTGGGTTAAGCCTCTGCCTTCGGCTCGGGTCATGATCCCAGGGTCCTGGGATGGAGCCCCACATCAGGGCTCTCTGCTCAGCGGGGAGCCTGTTTCCCTTCCTCTCACTCTCTGCCTGCCTCTCTGCCTACTTGTGATCTCTGTCAAATAAATAAATAAAATCTTTAAAAAAAAAAAAAAGAAAGAAGTATACTCAGGCTTATAGTACTGAGATAGACATTAGCCCCAAATCACTCAGGTAGTTTATTGAGAAGCTGGTGTCCAAATACAAGTATATCTGATTCTAGAGTCCTTTGTTCAGCCACCAATAATTTGTTTTGCCCTTATTGAGTGTCCACACTTACGTGATTTGTTTAGGCTTTGAACCATCTCTATCTTAAAAGCCTGGAAACCACATTACTTTGAGTCTTTGCATTTCAAACATGGTGGACTGATGATTCAGCCTCAAAAAAGAAGGAAGGATAGGGATATTGTTTTTGTGTGACGGTGAAGGTGTAACCTGCCTGTGGACAAATGCCATCCTTGTCAGGAAGCCTGGGAGGAGTTAAATGCTAGCATGAGAGAAGTGCCTGGGTTACTTGCTGAAAGACCTAGGTCTTTACTCTGAGCTTAAAGGAAGTAGAGCTGTAAAAGACGCTTTTCGCTTTCTTCCTTAAAAGGTCCCATCTGGCTTCCATACTTGGTCAGCAACAGCCCTACAGACAGTTTGTGAAACCGCCACAAAAGAAAGCAAAAACTCATCTCTCCTATTCTTACCTAATTGGTCCCAGGAGAATCCACATTTGCCAAGTTTCTTCAATTAGCTGGCTTTTCCTTGGGGTCTACCTACAGGATGACTCTAAGTTTAAAGGGATGATAGTCTTTTAAATACCTCCATGTGCAATCAAAACAAAACAATATCTCTTTTTGAGAAGAAATAATCACCTTAATCTTTCCATGCTAAATTATTTTTCATCAGTCTGTCTTTTTTACTTTGATTGTGCTCAGTAAAGTATTTCTCGAATTAGCAATTTAAAATATTATTTTTGCAAAAGCTCTGGGTGCCATCACTTACTCAAGGGATGGGGGTTTGGGCAATAAATAAGCATTGAATTAATTTCAGTCAATTTACTTGAAGTTTAAAGGACATATTTCCTTCCATAGATGCTTTCCTTTTAATCTTCAAACCAGTTTTGTCTAACTAGGTAGGAGAAGGGAGTGTGGAAGAAACACCTTGCCTTTTTACCCTCGTTCTCCTTTCTATCTGTTCTTTCAGGATTTGTTCTCTTCAACAGACTTGAAAGCACCTTGAGGATCCATATATTATCCTGTTTTATAGACCCATAACTTTCCCCACATTGCTGGAGAATTACAGGTGCTCAATAAATACATTTTTTAGTGATGAATTAAATATATTCCATTTCTATCATTAGAAGACCATTGCTAGTTTAAAAGCTGATTTCAGTATTTCTTGTTCCAGAGCAGGAGAAGAAAGAGAGCTTGTTTATCTGTTTAGGAAAATACCTCAGTCAGTGTTAGTTACAGGAAGGTCTGGATAAAGGAAGTTAACATTTAGTAGGTACAATAACAAGAAAAACCACCTTCCTTTTTTCGGGTGAAGTGGTTGTTCTGTGGTGGAGAGATTTTGTTTGTTATTTTTAGAGTTTTTTAATAATTGCAGGTAAAATCAAAATCTGTTTGTTTGCTTGTTTGTTTTTCCCCTGGAATCCAGGGCCTTATAAAAAGATCAGATAAGGGGAGGGGCTTGGGGCACCTGGGTAACTCAGTCATTAAGCCTCTGCCTTCCACTTGGGTCCTGATCCCAGGATCCTGGGATCAAGCCCTACATCGGGCTCCCTGATCCACCAGAAGCCTGCTTCTCCTTTCCCACTCCCCCTGCTTGTGTTCCCTCTCTTGCTGTATCTCTATCAAATAAATAAAATCTTAACAAAAAAAAAAAAAAAGAAGAAGAAGAAGAAGAAAAGAAAAAGAAAAAGAAAAGGGGAGGGACATGATTTGAAGATGGGATGTTTTCAGGGGACACTGGACTTCTGAAGGGACAGGTGGTTAGAGACCCAAAGCTGGAGATGAGCTGATGATTATGGGGAGAGTGACATCCAGGCTTCAATGCTTCATTGTGTCTTTCTGATGCTACGATCACCAAACCAAAGTTTTAGTAAAAGTCGGTGCTATGCAATAAACAGTCTTGCTTATACGGTGTTGTGTGGAACTCTTAGCAGGCAGTGATCACAGAGAAGGCAGCTGGGCCATTTAAAAAAAACTTGAAAGTTATTAAAAGAGTGGATCTTAAATGTTCTCCCTACAAAAAAGAAATGGCAATTATGTGATTTGATGGATGTGGTAGCTAATGTAATGATGGTAATCATTTTGCAATACATAGTATATCAAATCAACACTTTGTATACTTTAAACCCACACACTGTTACATGCCAATTACATCTCAGTAAAGCTGGGGGAAAAATGAGTTTTAAAAAGAGAGTTGGAAGTTAAGGATATCAGTGAGGTCTTGAAACCCACACAATAGTAAGTCTCTGATAAAGGCCGCGAATGGCACATTTTCTACAAGCAAATGCTCGATGTTTAAGCTATATACTTGGATACTGAGTGAAGGATAATGCTAGAAGTCAGAAAGGAATGGGTCATAATTTAAATATGCATTACTTGGGGCACCTGGGTGGCTCAGTGGGTTGGGCCTCTGCCTTCGGCTCAGGTCATGATCTCAGGGTCCTGGGATTGAGTCCTATGTCAGGCTCTCTGCTCAGTGGGGACCCTGCTTCCTCCTCTCTCTCTCTCTGCCTGCCTCTGCCTACTTGTGATCTCTCTCTGTCAAATAAATAAATAAATTCTTTAAAAAATATGCATTACTTTTTGGTGGCAAATAAGTAATATACATATATAGGGATTGGGGAGGTAAGGAGGTTAAAGGGTGTGTAGTAAGAGTGAATGATGGAATGAGTCCCTGAATCCAACAGATATCAGCAGAGAGTGGAAAACCATACCAACTCATCAAATACAGTGGCTCTGACTCTATTCCTCTGTCCCAGCCCATTGTCTCCACCACAGCCAAGTGGGAGCAGGTCCTGTGTAATTTGTGAGTAGAACTGTTTTAATACAGTAAATCTGTATACATCATCCCCTGTTCAGTTCCTGTGAGGTTATAATTGACACCTCCCTTCACCTATCATAACCTTAATATCCTCAAAAATTAATTGGAAATAAACAATTCCACCCCATGGGATTGTTCCTGAGGGTTAGAGGGTAGTCAAGAGACTTTAACACAGCGTGGTACATAGTTTACTTCTCTTCTATAAGCTAACCATATGTAGAGCATTCTAGGTGGTTACTTTGCTTTTTGGTAGGTGTTGGAGCTTAAATTCCTATGTGAATAATGGTGCTAACTTCCAAATCGTGATCTGAGATTTTTGTTACCTGCCCCCCCATCTCTAACAACCACCAGTCTGTTTTGTGTAACTATGAGCCTTATATATATTCCACAGATAAGAGATCAGATAGTATTTGTCTTTTTCTGTCTGACTTATTCACTTAGCATAATTCCCCCAGATTCCAACCATGTTGTGACACATGGCAAAATTACTTTATTTTTTATGTACTGGGTGACAGACATTAAGGAGGGCTTGTGATGTGGTAAGCACTGGATATTATATGCAACTGATGAATTACTGAACTCTGCATCTGAACCTAATGACGTACTACAAGTTGGCTAATTGATTTTAAATTAAAAAATTCCATTATGTGTATACACCACACCTTCTTTATCCATTCATTCGCTGCTGGGTGCTTAGGCTGTTTCCATATCTTGACTATAGTAAGCAAGCTGCAATGAACCTGGAGGGTCTTATGTATTTTTTCAATTGGTGTTTTCATTTTCTTTGGACAAATACCAAGAAGTGGAATTGCTCGGTTCTATGATAGTTCTATTTTAGTATTTTAATTTTTTGAGGAACTTCCATATTGTTTCCTACAGCGATTATAGCAGTTTACATTCCCACCAATAGTGCACAAGGATTCATTCCTTTTCTTCATATCTGTACCAAGAATTGTTATTTCTGATCTATTTGATATGAGCCATTCTGACAGGTGTTAGGTCACATCTCACTGTTTTTGATTTGCATTTCCTGATGATCCATAATGTTGAATATCTTTTCATTTACTGTTGACTATCTGTACGTCTTCTTTGGAAAAATGTCTATTCAGATCCTCTGCCCATTTTTAAAACAGACTGTTGTTTTGCTATTCAGTTTTATGAGTTACTTTTTTTTCGGTTGTATGAGTTCTAGCATGTTTTGGATATTAACCTCTTGTCAGATATTTCTCCCATTCAGTAGGTTGCTTTTTTAATACTGCTAATGGTTTCATCTGCTATGCAAAAGCTTTTTAGTTTAATGCACTCACACTTGTTCACTTTTGTTTTTGGTGTCAGATTCATGAAATTATTGCTAAGACCTATGTCAAGGAGCTTATCGCCTATGTTATCTTCTAGGAGTTTCATGGATTCAGGTCTTGTGTTCAAGTTCTTAATCCATTTTGTGTTTATTTTTGTGTATGGTGTAAGATAGTGGTCCAGTTTCACTCTTCTGCATGTGGCTGTCCAGTTTTCCCAGCACCATAGTATTTGTCTATGAAGACATTAACCTTGTATATTCTTGGCTCCTTTGCCAAATTAATTGACCATATATTCCTGGGCTTATTTCTGGGCTCTCTATACTGGTACATTGACCTGTGTCTGTTTTTAATACCAAAACCATACTGTTTTGATTACTGTAGCTTTGTAATAAAGTTTGAAATCAGGGATTGTGACACCTCCAACCTTATTCTTCTTTTCCTTATGTCAGCAATAGCATCGGCTTGTCACTAGCTTGTGATTTCAGGTTTCTTTACCTATTAGAGAATACACATAAGAAGGCATGCTAACATGGTCACCAACTTAAGAAACTATATTTTCTATAGTTCTAACTAGGATAAACATATAAGTTATTCTCCAAACTGAAACTTGAAGATGGGGGGAAAAAAAGACATATTTAGGCTGAGACAGTAGGCATAAACCAAGATAATCCCTGGAACACTTGCATGTGATCAACCTAGGATTACCTCCACCTAGGCTTTGGAGCAGCAAACAATGGCATTTCTAGAACCCATCTTCTTTATTCTCTAGAAAGAATGATGCCAAACTATTGACACCTGGTGAGTGTTCAATAAATATTGAATAAAAAAGTGAAGAAAGTGTGAAAAATAAACTTTAAAGGTATCATAACTGTGGCATAAATAAGACCTATGATGACTTAGAAGCATTCTTCAAGGACATATATGTTTCCTCATACAGAACCTAAGATATAATTTAAAGAGGAACAGAATAAGAGGATTGCATGAGGAATGTAAGAAAGATTCACTCAAAACATGGTAAAATCAAGAGATAGAAAGCTGTAGTTCAAAAGGGTACATATCTCTCTCATTTAATTTGAGCTGTTTGTGTATGGTGTCATTTTTCTGTGAGAAGTCACGGCTTGGAATGATGTGATTCAACATCATCTTAACTTCCAAGTTTGATCTCTCAGGAAAGGTCTGTTATCAGCCACTTGAGGTCTGTTTGTTCAAAATTTCTTCTAATTTGTAGAAAATGTGGGAATCAATGCCTGTCTGGGGCTTTGTTTTGATTGTGGACAGATAAGCAAGCATATGATTGGTCATCTGGGGTATTAAGATTTGGTCATTTTCATATAAAGTTGACTATAAAGAATAATTGGGGAAAGGTAAATGTTTTCTAAAGTCTGTTTGGATTATTTCTCAGTAAAAGTAAATGCCTTATTTTTTTGTTGAATTACCACATTTTTTCAGTATTTTTTCTTTTGAAAATAATTTGTAATTCCTTTGTAGGAATTAATTAAATGCATAGAATCTGCTTATACCTTATTATAAATGTGTTATTTTCAATGTCTCCCTTTAATATAGCATTGGGTCTATTAAGCTTGATGATCTTGGATATTTTGTACAAATCCAATGATCTTATTATCCCACCTAACTTAAGCATTGTCTTCGTCTGTATTTATGAAATATGCCATCTCAGCCCTAAAATTTCCTTCAGCTTTCTTAGCTTTAGTCACATCTAGTGAAGATGCTGCAAATAATCACTGGATGATGTAACACCATAGTCTTTACTAAATCTTTTGAAGCTGAAAGTTAATGAGGATTGGTTTTACCCAATCACTTATAAAGGAAAAAATATTGGAGTGTCCTGTAGACAGGAATGAGAACATGGACCATTTAGGTTTCTGTGTAGCTCCTGTATGTATATTGTATCCATTTTGAAAATATGGTAAATGCAAGACCAGGAGTTCTAGTTTACAGGACTCCCACGGTTTCTCTTCTTTGCGGCAGATTACTCATGACAAGTGCAATCAATAAAAATTTCCTTGTCTAATGCCAGAGAGGGCCTGGTTTTTCCACCCTTCATCTAATGAGATGAGGCCAGGAAAATGTCCTGAGGCTGACCCTGCCTTGCATAATCATGTGCACTACTGATTATTTATAGAGAAACAAGACCCTGGTC
Source organism: Mellivora capensis (assembly GCA_004024625.1). Lineage (NCBI taxonomy): Eukaryota > Metazoa > Chordata > Mammalia > Carnivora > Mustelidae > Mellivora > Mellivora capensis. The sequence goes on from PISX010007343.1 coordinate 18,942, forward strand.
AAAGCACAAACTCTTCACTAGCAGGAATCCCCTTTTCTGGCATAGTTAAAAGAAGTCTTCTCTTGGTTGTGTTTCATGGAACAACATTTATATTTTACATGTGGTTGAGGGAGAGGAACATTTGATGATAGAATCTCAAGGCTGACAGGCCCTTCCAGGTCATTAACATTAACTCCCCCATCTTGTGTCTGCAGTATCACCTGGTCAGGCTGGCTGATATATCCTGAGAGCACTTTGGTTTTTGGCTTGTTTTTGTCATGGGGGCCACATGTCATCTACTCCCAATCCTGCCAAAATAGGAGTCTTCAGACTGGACAAGTGCAGAATTCTTCCAACTTTTCCATGTGACTTGGCTTTAATGTGCTCACTGTCCTGTTGATTCCCCCGTAGGTACATATTCATCCCTCTGTACTACTCTTTATATGTGTAATACCCAACATAAACCCCCAGCTAAGAGTTTTCCTTAACAACCCAGAGAAGAAGAGTCCTGAAAACCTTCCCATGAGTGAATCTGGGGGAAAAGAGCATAGTACATATTTGGCTATTACCTACTATAGGCTTAGTTAAAACTGATAAACTCCCTAAATGGGGAAATAGTTTTCACCAAGACTGAACTTGGAATATTGGAAGTTTGGGCCCAGCTGTCCTTTCCTTGGATTGGGCCCATTATCCAAACATGTACAGATTTTGATGGATCCATATTTTGATATTTACTAGATGTGGTATAATTTAAACAAATTGAGGGGCATATTTTCATAAATTATAACTGGGAGAAAGGTTGATCCCTTTTTTTCTTGATTAGGTTTTTAATTGGATCAGTTAAAAAACCTTTCTTTAAATTTCTTTAATCAGAGAAAATCTCGCCTATTGAGGTATTTTGTTTTTATTTATTTTGTTTTAATTTTTATAAATTAATTTTTTAGAATTTTTATTTAAATTAAATTTAATTAACATATAGTGTATTATTAGTCTCAGAGGTAGAATTTTGTGATTCATCAGTTATATACAATATCCAGGGCTCATTACTTTGAGTACTTCCCTTAATGTCATCCACCCAAATACCGCATCCTCCCACCCACCTCGCCTCCAGTAATTCTCAGTTTGTTTCCTAGAATTAAGAATCTCTTGGGGCACCTGGGTGGCTCAGTGGGTTAAAGCCTCTGCCTATGGCTCAGGTCATGATCTCAGGGTCCTGGGATAGAGCCCTGCATTGGGCTCTCCACTCAGCGAGGACCCTGCTTACCCCTCTCTCTCTCTGCCTGCCCCTCTGCCTGCTTGTGATCTCCCTCTGTCACGTTGATAAATAAAATCTCAAAAAAAAAAATCTCTTATGATTTGCCTCCCTCTCTGTTTTCATCTTATTGTACTTTTCCTTCACTTCCTCTATGTTCATCTGTCTTGTTTCTTAAACTCCTCATACGAGTGAAATCATATAGTATTTGACAATTTCTGACTAACTTATTTCACTTAGTGTAATACCTTCTTGTTCCAGCCACATCATTGCAAATGGCAAGATTTCATTCTTTTTGGTAGTTGAGTAATATTCCATTATATAATATATGGTATATTCCATATCTTCTTTATCCATTGATCTGTCAATGGACATGTGGTTTCTTTCCATAGTTTGGCTATTGTGGACATTGCTGCTATAAACATTGGGATGCACATACCCCTTTGAATCACTATGTTTGTATATTTTGGATAATTACCTAGTAGTGCAATTGCTGCATCTATTTTTAACTTTTTGAAAAAACTCCATACCATTTTCCAGGGCTTTTGTTCTTAATCCATTTCATATCAGAAGCATGCTCATCTTGCCTGAAGGCATGCAATATTAGTTTCCCTTCCTTTTTACTTCCTAGTTTCTTGTACTTGTTAACTTCATAACTGCATTCTATCATACATAGTAAATCTAAATTCATGGGGAATCTCTTGTTTAAGAAGTTGCTCTTGAAACTGAATTCTGTTATGCTGAAAAGAAATGAAATTTTTAAAAAAAGAAGTTGCTCTCGTATACCTTTGGCTTTCGTGGCTCTTAAAATATTTCCTAGGGGGACAGAATATTTCTGTGTGAAGTTTGCTGAATAAGGAACCTAGGCTTATTTCTGAGGAAACTCATAGGACTAGAAATTAAGGGTGGGGAAAAAAAAAAGAAAGAAAAGAAAACCTCTTTCCATTTGGCAGACATTAGATAGTTCCACTGGCAGCAGAGCTTGGCAAGGCAGCTAAGAGTCATAGGGGAATTCAAGTGAGTAGAAAGCCTGACAACTTGGTGCAAAGCAGGAGTCCCTAAAAGACCATTGTGGAAGGCTTTAAGTGACAGATCCTGCAGAGTGTGGAGGTATGAAGCCTCAAATGCCAAGAATACTAGAACTGATGGGCAAGACTGAAGAATAGTCCCATAGGTCAAGCAAGTTGTCTGATGCCATGTTGGAGAAATCATGGTGGAGAGGTCCTTCTCTTAGAAGGTAAGGGAAGCAAGAAGCAGTGGGTCAAGAATCAAGGCAGCCACAAGAGGAGAGATTATGGGTTACAAAATGACCAGAGATTAGGATCAAACAATGGGTCAGAAATTCAAATGAACTAAAATGTATCAATGCAAGGCATCAATAGCCAGGAGATGGTGAAGCCATGAAGATAATAAGGTGAGAGCTGGGTCCATGTTGGAGATCCTCATGTGCTATATTTGAAAGTAGGAATTCAGGTCAAGGTAAGCATGCTGCAGTCTGTAGTTCATAAGCAGGTGTACCATTCGGACTGATTGGATGGTTCATGTGAGATAATGGTAGTAGAATACATATTCTGACAATGATATTTAGAAGCTCAATACTGTGAGAAAATATAGGGAAGGGATATTGTTTTCTTTCACTTTTCGTTCCTTTCAAGCCTCCACATGCATCAGAAAATTAAAGTGTGGTATAACTTAGATGCTCTTTGCAGGATGTGTGAAAAGAGGAAGGATGGATAGAGAGGTAGCACAATATAGTGAAATTATCTACCTAGTCTTTTCACATGTGGTCTATCAGCAATTTATATATTGTTAGTTTAAATTAAGATGCACTTTTGGGATATCACATAAGAGTACAGTTCTATTCTTTTGCATGTGGACATCCAGTTTTCCCAACACCATCTGTTGAAAAGACTATCTTTTCCCCAATGTGTATTCTTGGCACTCTTGTTGAAAATCAGTTGACTGCATATGCATGGGTTTATTTCTGGGCTCTCTGTTCTGTTCATTTGTTTATATGACTGTTTTTATGCCATTACCATACTAGTTTGTTACTGAAGCTTTGTAATATATTTTGAAATAAGTAAGTATGTTGCCTCCAGTTTTGTTCTTCCTGTTCAAAATTGCTTTGAATAATCAGGGTCTTTTATGGTTCCATATAAATTTTAGAATTTTTCTTTCTAATTCTGTAAATTAGATAGAGATTGTCAATCACTTCAACTCAAAATGGATTAAAGATTTAAACATTAGACCAGAAACCATAAAAATCCTGGACGAACACACACAGAAGGGAAAAGCTTCTTGAAATTAGTCTTGGTGATGATTTCTTAGATATAACATCAAAAGCACACAGGCACCTGGGTGGCTCAGTGGGTTAAGCCTCTGCCTTTGGCTCAGGGTCCTGGGATCGAGCCCCGTATCAGGCTCTCTGATCAGCAGGGAGCCTGCTTCCCCCTCTCTCTCTGCCTAGTTGTGATCTCTCTCTGTGTCAAATAAATACATAAAATCTTTTTAAAAAATAACATCAAAAAGCACAGACAACAAAAGAAAAAAATGGACAAATGGTAGTATATCAATCTAAAAATCTTCTGAACAACAAAGGAAATAATCAACAATATGAAAAGGCAACCTACAGAATGGGAAAAAATATTTACAAGCCATACATCCAAAGGATTAATATTAAAAATATATAGGGAATTCCTGGGGGCGCCTGGGTGGCTCAGTGGGTTAAGCCTCTGCTTTTTGCTCAGGTCGTGATCTCAGGGTTCTGGAATGGAGCCCCACATTGGGCTCTCTGCTCAGCAGGGAGCCTGCTTCCTCCTCTCTGTCTCTGTCTGCCTCTCTGCATACTTGTGATCTCTATCTGTCAAATAAATAAATTTAATTTAATTTAAATATATATATATATATATAGGGAATTCCTATAGCTCAATTGCAAAAAAATAAAAAATAAGTAAAAATAAATAAACTGATCAAAGAGTGGGCACATGCACGGAATAGGACTTTTTCCAGAGAAGACAAGACATACAAATGGCCAAATAGTATACGAAGAGGTGCTTGACATTACTAATCATTGCAGAAATACAAATAAAAACCATAATGTGATATCACCTCATGCCAGTTAGGATAGCTATTATTAAAAACACAAAATGTGCATGATAGGCCCTTTGAATAATTCTCTTGTTTTGCTGTTCACATATTGCTTCTCCTAAGTTCAGATGCAAAGACAGCCCAGAATCGTTCATCACCCTTAGTTGGAATCTGAATGATCCCTGTAACTTTCTTGCTGGGGGAGTACACAGAGGACAAGACCGCATACTTATATCCTGTTCCCACATAGATTGTGGGGTGTCTCAGTTGATTTAATAGGCAAAAATAAAACAATGCATAACCTTGTTTAAAGGAGTCTGTTTTCACCAGAATCTAATATTAAATAAGAGGAGGCAAAAGAAAAAGAATTAATTTTACCTCACTTATAAATATTGGCCCCTGACCAACCTTGAGTTGGAAAAGAGGGTACAGAAGCTCAGAAAGAGGTGAAAAGTCCCAAAGGACAGCCTATGAGAATCTCTTATTCCCTGAGATACTGTACTTTCTGTTCAAGCAATGAAGGACCCAATTTGTGGTGTTTGATTCTGTAATCTACTACTAAAAGCTGTTACTGGATTGGCCAAATAATCCATTCACCCAAAAAAAAATCAGTCTGGCTAATTTCAATTCACCAAATTAACTTAATATTTCACCAAATTTGGATAAATCTGGTGTTTATCTTGTGCCTCAAGGACAAACTTTGAAAAAGGAGGAAGTTACATAGTACCGAAGAAACAAAATATAAGGGTCAGCAAGAATGAGGAAGTGAAACCCTTGGGCACTGTTAGTAGGAATGTAAATTACTGCAGCCATTATGGAAAAAAAATAGTAGAGATTAGTCTAAAAAGTAAAAATATAACTTCTATGTGATCCGCCATTCCCGTTTCTGAGTATAAATCCAAAAGAATTGAAATCAGGATCCCAAAGAGATATTTGTACTCTCATATTCACTTCAGCATCATTTACAATAACCAAGACAAGAAAACAACCTAAATATCATTGACAGATGAATGGATAAAGGAAATGTGACTTATACATACAAGGTAATATTACTGAGCCTTAAAAAAGAAGGAAATCCTGTTATTTGACAACATGGAGGAACCTGGAGGATATTATGCTAAGGGAAATAAGCCAGACACAGAATGACAAATACTATGTGATACTACTTAGGAGGCATTTAAAATATTTAAACTTGTAGAAGCAGAGTAGAATGGTGGTTGCCAGGGGCTGAGGAAAGTCTTAGTCAAAGGGAACAAAGTTTCATTTATGCAAGATGAGCAAGTCCTAGTGATCTACTACACAGCAATGGAGCCTTAGCTAATAATTCTGTACTGTATACTTAAAATTTGCTGAGAGTAGACTTTATATTGAATGTTCTTATCCCCCAATGCAAAATAATAATAGAGGATGGGTAGAACTTTTGGGAGGCCATGGATATGCTTATGGCATAGACTATGGTGATAGTTTCATGACTGTATACTTAACTCTAAACTCATCAAGCTACATACATTAAATATGTACAGCTTTTTACATGTCAAACAGATGTAAAAAACAAGTTAAAGAAGAGGTGTGCTCATGTTCGTATGAAATACACAATAAACATTTAAGTCTTAATTCAAAAAAGTAGACTATCTGATTCATAATTTTACATTATTATATATTGAAATTATACTTTGGGCATATTGGGGTAAATAAAGCATATGTTTGTTTTTTTGCTATTCTAATGAAGCTACTAGAAAGTGTAAAATTGTGCACGTAGCTTGCATTATATTTCTTTTGGGCAGTGCAGACCTACACACTTCAGAATCACACAGACCTGTGCCCCTGTACCGTTTCTTCTGCCATGTATACTTCAGACAAGTTGCTTACCCTTTTGGAGCCTCTGTGTCAACATCCAAAATATTGGTATCAGTAAGGTCTGTTTCAGAGTTAATGTGAGGATAAGCAGTAAATTAGAAAGGGCACACGTTTTTATCATGAAGGAGATCTTACCAGTGATACCCCACCTGTCTTCCTCTGGGGTTCTTTGTTGAAACCACTGAGCTGAATTCCAGTTACAGGAAGATGAATCAGTGTTTTCAGCCTGCTAGGTAGGAGATGGGGGTGGGGTGGGGATTATTTATTTATTTATTTATTTTGTCCTTTGGAGCCTGTTGGCAAATATGACAACCAACGTGGAAATACATTTTATACCTGTTCTGTGTGTGGGAAAGACATTTGAGTTGTTCTGGACAGCACTTTCAGTGGTCGAGCTGAGAAAAATGTTTATGTATCAAGTCTAGAAACTGATAGACTCAATGAGGAAGCAGAACATATATTCAACACTGGGAAACCTGGACATCTATCTTTCTCTTCAACTTATCAGAGTATCCATTGCTCATCCGTTGTTCTATATCAGGACACCAATCTCTGGTAACTGTTTTTATTTTTTATCTTTTTAAGATTTTATTTATTTATTTATCAGAGAGAGAGGGGGGGGGGAGGAGCTGCAGACAGAGGGAGAATCAGGCTCCCTGTTGACCAAGGAACCCGATGCAGGACTTGATCCCAGGACTCTGGGATCATGACCTGAGCCAAAGGCAGATGCTTAACCAACTGAGCCATGCAGACATCTCTGATCATTGTTTTTAATTGTAAGTTCACATATGTATAGTCATCCAAATACATTACTATATCACTCACCATCTCTTGTGAACCCCAAATAACCCTGGAGAGTGGGAAAGTCTGGTAGCATTCTAAGCTTAGAGGTGAGATGCTAGGATAGGGAGTAATGCCTACAGAACACCATATGTGAGAGCCATTAATCTGGGTATATTATATACTACTGTATTTAATATTTATAGATCTCTTAGCTAGAACTTTTAAATGACTTTCTTAAAGTTACATAGCTAGTAAATATCAGAATCTAGACTATCGCCATTCCTATGTGTTAACATTTCCTTTGGAGAACAAGGTCAAGAGCTAAAGATAATGAAGAAATGACCTACCAACTCACTCATTTGCTCATCTAATACTTAGAGATGGTCTTTAATGTTTTGAATAGATTCATGCATCAATTCTTTACTTCTCCAAGTAAAACATGAGGATCTTTGCTGTCATGTTTCCAATTCATTTTTATGAAAATAATATTAATAAAATAATCATGTGTAGGTATAACTTATTGAAAACTTATGTCATGAGTGGTGTTTAATCATTCCAACAGTCTTGTAAGGTAGACACTATTACCTAATTTCACAGATGAGGAAATAGACTCAAAGAACTTAAGTCTTTTGATTATCAGCCCACAGGTAATAAATGGCAAGGAAGCTGTATTAAAATTTATTTTATTCACCCACTCCTTCTTCCTCTTCTGTGCAATGGTAAAACTAGAGTTACATATTTTACCCTAATATTTTATGATTAAGCATGATGTCTCCATTTCTCTCTCTCTCTCTTTTTTTTTGTCTTTTCTTCCTGTTCTCCCCTGAAGAGGTAGGGGACAGAGCAGATGGCTTCTGGAAAGTTTTCAGTCTTCAGATTCCCTTTCCATAAGCACATTCTGCATAAAAATGTCTGGTGCATATATGCTACAGTAGTACCTATTAAAGCCCATTTCAACTCACTTTCATAACATATTTAAAAGTAAAGTTTATGGTTGGATAAAGTACACTCACTTCATAACCCAAAGCAATCCATCTTATCTGAACTAAAGAAAATAAACAAAAACTTGAAGTCCAGATCAGCGATTGGGAAAACTAAAAATATCCTAGAAATAAACTATGTCTATGCTTAATTTTTGATGATAGCTATCTATAGCAAAGTCTGAAATGTGGAGGGACAAGAAAAGTAAGTTTATGTCACAGGCACAAACAATTTAAAACCTAAAAACAAAATGAAGATGAAATTCTCAAGCGGGAAACTATTTTTTTTTAAATACATAAAGTCAGGGGCACCTGGGTGGCTCAGTGGGTTAAGCCTCTGCCTTCGAGGCTTAACCCAGGCTCCGAGGGTCCTGGGATTGAGCCAGCATCAGGCTCTCTGCTCAGCAGGGAGGCTGCTCCCGCCCAACCATCCCCTGCCCCTGTCTGCCTCTCTGTCTACTTGTGATCTCTGTCTGTCAAATAAATAAATAAAATCTTTTAATAAATAAATAAATACATAAAGTCAATTTGAAAAGAAGGTGAAAACTAAAGCTGTATCTTTTTGATGACAAATTTTAGATGAAAACTGAAAAAGTATAGATTCAGCGACTCTTATCTGATTTCCCAGACTCCATTTCCTTCTCTTGCCATCTGTCTTCTCTGCCTGCAGTTAAAGAGTGAATTTTCCTGAACCCCATTTTCATTATGTCACATCTTTGCCTAGAGACTTCCTCCGGCCACCTTGCCACACCTCACTCTCAGACCCTTTGGACAGAGGGCTGACCTCAGCTCTTGTCCTGTTGCCTGAAAGGACCCTTTATAATGTCACCCACTTTCCTTTCTTCCCACCTTCTAATTGTCCCCTCCCAACTATGTCTCTTGTTATTCCCCTTTTGTGCAATCTATCCCCTTCCCTCTTTAATTTTAAATTCAGCGTGTCTCCCAAGTATACATATGTCAAAATCTACCCATTCTGTACATTTTCTCTGATTTATTCTACCCAATTTCACCTTTCTTCCTCTAGACTAAGTCAGCCACTATCTTCCAATGCTTTTCAGATCACAATAGGCAATAATTATGCTCACACAGTACAGTATGAGGTTCTTGGTCATTGGAATGGGAGCGCTCCCCAGGCCCTGCCCAAAGTAGCTCCAAAGACTGAGAGTCAGCACTTCTATATAAAAATAACCTACTCCTTCCCATAATTTAGCAGCCAAGCTCTGCTTCATGGCACTGATGACCATAACTGGGGAACCCAAAACTGGGTATATATTGTGGTAAGCATGCCTGTTTTTAACAGGGTAAGAACTGAGGTAGAAGCAGGAAGTCTGATATTTTGATTCTGTTACTTTAATATGGCCTTTTCAATACTGTTTGGCACAGGGATATCTGACATACTGCTTTTTTAAAAATTTTTATTTATTTTTCTTTTTAAATTTTACTTATTTATTTTAATCTTTCTTATTATGCTCAGTTAGCTACTGTATAGTACACAATTAGTTTCTGATGTAGTGTTCAGTGATCTATTAGTTAAGTATAACACCCAATGCTCAAGATGTTAAGGATAGAGCTACCCTATGACCCAGCAATTGCACTACTGGGTAATTACATCAAAGATACAGATGTAGTGAAAAGAAGGGGCACGTGCACCCCAATGTTCATAGCAACAATGTCCACAATAGCCGAACAGTGGAAGGAGCCAAGATGACCTTCAACAGATGAATGGATAAAGAAGACATGGTTCATATATATAATGGAATATTACTCAGCCATCAGAAACAATGAATACCTACCATTTACATCAACATAAATGGAACTGGAGGGGATTATGCTGAGTGAGATAAGTCAAGCAGAGAAAGGCAATTATCATATGTTTCATTCATATGTGGAACATAAGCATGGAGCACCACAGGGGAAGGGAGAGAAATCCAAAGGGGGAGAAATCAGAGAGGGAGATGAGCCAGTATTGTGATGAGCACTGACATAGTGTTTTTAATAGGAATTTTGATGTGATGACATTTTGCCTTGGTCTAAAAATGTATAAACTCATCTGATTTACAAACTTAAAAGTTTTCAAGCCATACATGGAACAGAAATTTTCATCCCCCTCTTTCAAAAGTCCCAGAACTGGAATATGGTACCTGTTGGACAAAGGTATTTCTGGGCTGTCACTGAAACACACAGAGGGTAAGGCTGGAGCATCTTACACACTGGCTGCTGCTAGTTGCTCCCCTAAAAACTCTACCTTTGTAATTTCACAGTCAAGACAGTCTTGCGAAGGAGAGTTATGTCTGTGATTTGCAGCTTATGGTTGTTAGGGGGGTGTCACCATCATGCTTCCCTCCTGCATAATCTGAAATCTCATTTTTGCAAATTTTTTAGTGACATCTTATTTTAACTTGTAAGTTTTTTAATGTAAGGACCATCGTGCTTCCTCTTGTCTAGCACTGCTTTGGCCTCATTAATACCCATGGACACAGTTTGAGAAAGTAGGCTATCTATCTGATCAAAAAAATGTCTTCCATTTTCCAATTGACTTGGTCTTAGCCTTATTTTATTTAAATCTGATTGGATGTTCTGACCTATTTTAATAGTGGAGACCTTGAGACTTTTTCTTATTTTTCATATATACATATATATATATACATATTTTTTTTTCCCTCCAATGTATGCTGTAGAATATGGTTGTGACTTGAATGGATGGCTCTTCTACAAGCCAGTTACCAATTGTGCGACTGCCTTATCTTCTTACACTCAGGGCTTCCTTTTGTTCAGTTTGCATTTGTTTTTGGGGTCAGCCTGCAGAGGCCTTCCTCTCTTATCACTTTCTGTCTTCAGACTACAGGCGAGAAAAATCCCTTTCCCTGGTGCTTATCATGGCTTCTCTTTCCCAGTGACTGCAGACACAAAGCATCCCAAAGCTCCTATTGCTCACTGGAAGCACAGCTGGGAAATCTGCAGAGCCCTGTATCTCTTATCTGAAGCACTGCTAGCAGATAAGCGGTCCGGAGGTGCAACTAAGGCCCAATTTGAGAAGACCCCAAAGAAAGAAATCTAGCTTAGTTTAATGAAGGCCCTGATCTGGGGCTCCTGGCCACTTCTCAAGGGCACACAGGGACATGAAGACTTTGCACTGAGGCCTGACTCTTGAAATCTTTTTATTTTGTAATTGTCAGAGAGCCAAATGCACATTTTTGTTGTTGTTTATTTTTTTCATTTAAAGCGCTAGGAAGTCAGCAAGATAGAATGGGTAAGATACCAGCTTTCAAGTCACATGACCTTAGTTCCAATCAATTCATTTCCATCATGACTTCCAGACTGTAGTATCTTCCTTCAACCGAGTAGGAGGTCCCCTTTTCCAGGCTCCACACTTTACGGGGACCCTACTCTGGCTGGTCTTCCTTTTCAGGAGTTCCTCCCTGAAGGTGAAGACTGTGGGACCAGGTGGGCAGTGAGCTCACTAGGAGCTGGGCACCCTGTAACTGTCCTCCAACCTAATCTAGACCATCGTTCTTTCAGGCATCCAGATCTGAGAATTTCCTGACCAAACTGCCCAGCCCACTTCCTGAGTGTGTGCAGGCCTCTCCAAGGCTCACCCCCCCTTGGAGAAAATGGACCAGGAACACAATACTAGTGTGGGCATGAGCAAGGGTCAGCCGAGCGTGGGGAGACATCTGGGCAGAGCCTGGAAATATGAACTATGCCCAGTCAGAAGGGAAGAGGGTGGGTTGTACCACATGTTCTGATTTGAACCTGGACATCCATGTTGTTATGAAAGTATATTTGTTAACAAAGAGAGCACAACTTATTTCATAGTTCGTTGACATGATTTGTAACTTTCACATATGGAGGCATATGGTGCAACACGATAGTATTTATAATTTTGCCCCAAGCCCCTCATTGTCAGGGAAAGTACCACCTCACCACATGACTTGGAGTAAATGGATTTAATCTGTATGCACTACAGTTCATTAATCTTTAAAATGGAACAGTAAGTCCTATGATGTGCTTATAGTTAATTTTATAATATTTATAACAATACAGACCACAGGTTAACTCGTTGGTTAATAAGATGTGTTAAATCTTTTCTTCCGAACTAATACTCAAGTCTGAAAAGGAGAGTACAAACAAAACAAACTAACCAAAACAAAACAAAAACTTCAACAAATGGATTTTAATAAAATTTAATTATAACCACTTACACATGTCTTATTATTCTTTATAAAAGATACTTTTCTTTCTTGACTATTTCAATGAGAAAACAGTATTGAAAGTCACAAAACACTGACTTATTCCTGTCTGTGCCAGTATCTGTCATTCCAAAAACAGGATAGTTTAACTAGTGGGGGAGCACTTAGGAGGAAGGGAGGCCCCATGTTCACTCAGTAAAGGACAAGCCAATCTCCTTTTAAATAAGACCTATTTGTACTAAAAGCATTGCTTTGAAGAAGTGAGCTTGATTGTGACATAAACAGAAACTTTCTCCCTCAATCTAGATATATTCCCTCCCTCTGCATACCCAGAACCTTCCTGAGAGAAGCCTCCCTAGGACTGAGAATCAGCGTTAAAAACTGCATATTTTAAAGCACCAGAAACTAAGTTGCATTACGTTTTCCCTATGCTCCTGGGTATTCTACTTTTTCTTCTTAAAAAAACAGTTTGTTTGCCAGGAGCATTTTCCCCAAATTTTCCCAAGCTGTGAACATAATCTTATATACAGAACATTTTATATTATCCAAAGCCGCATATTAGAAAAATATCTATTTCTCCCCGGACACTTACGTTGTATAAACAATGCAACTCATTCTCCTGGAAAACTACATAAATTTTATATATTTTTGTATCAAAATGCTCTCCCTTAATTTAATCCAAATTGATAAATGAATACAGAAACAGGAGCTGAAGCCCTAAAGACTAATATATTTAGCCTTCTTGGATGTGCCATATGCATATTTACACTTCATGATTAAATGACATACAGAGAGACCTGCAATATTCCAAAGAAATCCTGACAGCTCTATTAATTCTGCCAACAGCTCATGGGGTTGTTGGTCACAGGGGAATATTTACTGGATTTCTTGCCTATAAGAAGAGTTACATTTGGAATGGAAATTAATCACCATGACCCCAAAGGTGAGGATTTGAATTTTTACTGTAAATGTTTGCACTACATAAATTCAGCAGCCATTCCTTTCCAAATGCTCTTCTGAGCAGCACCCACTTTGTTTAAGACCAAATTTTTGCATTCTGTTGGAAAACATGTTCTCAACTTTTCAAATATGCTTTTATGAAAGCAATTGGACATCCGTCAGGCGTCACTCTTTTCCGCGCAGTGTGCCTATTCTGTACAGGAACAGGCGATGCTTAAAAATTATGAATCTTAGAGTTTCTCCATGAAAAAATGGAGAGATAGATCAGATAGCACCAGCTTCCTAATGATAATGAGGATAGTAAATAATTTTAAAGCCTGCGCTGCATGTTAAAAAAAAATCTCTCATTCATCTTCCCCATATAATAAATCCATATAATGCTTAAGCCAGCAAAAAGCATATGTAATTTCTATTCTATGGGGGTGTATTTTTGGAAAGGCAAACAAGATGCTATCTTTCCACCGTTCCTGGGTTAGCACACAAAAGACAAAAGTGTTGCTTGTCAGATGAATCCTAATTGGCTGACCGGACTGAGTTTTATGGCTTTGCTTCATCTGCACATGAAGAACCAAGCATTAATATGCGGGGAAGTAAAACCTGATATAAAGTTCATAGTGCAGGAGTTAAAGGAAGAACACCAACACATCAGTCAAATATGATCATCCCAAGACTTGTCAAGAGAAACTTTCAGCAAAAATATGCCCCTTGCATGGGTGGCTCAGGGGATTACACTAACCAAGTCCTACACAAGACACACACCAGAAAATCTTTTGACAAATGCACTGAAGAAAATGAGATTTTATGCATCAGAGACTTATTCAAAAATCATTCTTAGGGTTGCCCAACTTCTTTTGGAAGGTGAAATTTAACTCTCTCCCAGAGTCAAATGGAGCAAAATCAGTTTCCGAAGTCTGCAAAGACATTGATGTTGTACCCATAAGTGCCAAGTGGTTGATTTCATCTAGTTTAATTACATGTCAATTCAGTTTTTAAAAAATAGTCATTTCTAGTCACGTACACTTAGAACATTCTATTTGGTTAGCAGGCATGTTGCTGCTGAACCATCATCACTAAGACAACTCAAACTTCATAAACTTCCATCCAATTCTGTAAAGAAAAGTATCAGTAGCCACAGGTTGAGTACTCACGGCATAGGAGGCTCAGGAGATAGTCTCCTGGGGTCAGTAATTTTGTTTCTTTTTATAGATAAAGAAACTAAGGTTTGGAGAGAAAAGCAACAGTTCAAAGGCACACAGCTAATAGGGGCTGGAGCCACTGGTGGGGTCCCAGAGGTTGAACTCATCAGCATAGTCAGTGTGCTGGGTACAGAGGGAAGGGTGTCAACATGAGCAACATTCCAGACTGTGTGGTCTGTCTCCTTGTGGCTGTTGGATCATCTGCTTGGTTGTTTGACTTTGCACTGACCCAAATCCTGACTGACTGACTCCGTTCTTTTTTACCATTCTCATGCTGCAAATGGAAATGTGAAGGCCCATTAATTTTGTGTTGTCCAGCCAGAGCTGCTGGAGCAGAAGACAGATCCCAGGCTCCCAAAGCAGCCCTCTGTCACCTAGATAAGCCAGACTGTACACACACACTGCATCAGCTCCAATTCCATGTCAAGATCCTTTACTCATGAATTAGTTTCATTCGCTGCAGCTAAAAACCTTGCCAGAGGGCCTTCTCTCTTCCCTAACTTGCTATAATCTCTCTCAGGCATGTTGCCATCAGTACCCTTTCTTTCATCTCCGAATGCTCGCGTGAAGCACTGGCATAATGCTGTCTTTTTAAACAGAATTTTTTGGGTTCTAAGAGCAGTTGGTATGAAGGATAGTGGTGGCTTAGGACAGAAGCGATGGATGTTAAAGTGGCAATTTGCACCCCACGAACATGAGGGGGCATAATGACCACATTAGCGTAGTCAGCGAACCATTATTAGCAAAAGCAGTGTGTGGAGGTGCCCTGCCATCCATTTGGACCTTACTGGATGCAGAAAGTGAAATTGACACTAAGGGATGAGACAGGCAGAAATTGACAGGCAGTGCTAGAATGACATTGTTCTTGCTTAAGGGACTCCAGATGGCAAAGTGCGCACAGTGGGAGCTTTCTTCAGAGTCTTTACTCTGCCAACGTGGGGGCGGGATGGCTGTGCCATTCCACAAACTGTGAGAGAGGCTGGAAGCATTCATCACCATCCCTGTCTGAAAACAATGAATGTACATGTTCCCAGCCCAAGCACCTTGAGCCAGAAGGCTTCCAGGATCCTCTAGCTTAGTAGCTCCACTTAGGGTGACAATTGTGACTCTGGGATCTCTCATGGGTTACTCACACTCCTTGTGACCTTCACACAGGGTAAATTCTGTCATTGAAAGGAACTGTTGCGTCCTCAAATACACAGACACTGACAGAAACATATAGGCATGTTTACCTATGCACACACTCATACAACAGTACTGTCGAGAGATTCTGGTACATGACATCAGCAAGTAAAATAACAAGAATGACCAGGGTTATCTGTGGTTTGCTAATTACCTGATCTGCCTCTGGGCTTTGAGTAAGTTCATAAAGCCACCAGAGATAGCAGGAGGTAATCATCTAGGACACCCCCCCCCAACTTGGACCAGATCTGGTTTCACTCCATTCTATCCTCATGGACTTGAAATCCACATTGACAATCTAAATTCAGTTGTAGTTCTGGGCTTTAGGCCTTGGTGTGGAGACTCTATCTCTCAGACATCTGATTCTAGAGTTTCCCCAAGGAACCTTGATAGGACTGATGGTCTGGCTGCTCACATTCATGTTGCCTCAGGAAGGATCAATATTTCTAGTTCTAGTGTCTTGGGATCTAATTCTCATATTGATCACTGGGCATGGAGATCAGTGTGTGTGTGTGTGTGTGTGTGTGTGTGTGTGTGTATTTGGGCATCATTTAGTTTACTCAAAGACTGTCAACCAGAGGATCATTTCTTCATTGTTTTATAGAAAGAGTCTAGTTTGGGCATTTATTTACAAGAATATTTACAAGTTTTGACTATTTACATGGTTTAAATGAACTCATTCTGTTAATCAACTCAGAAGTGTCTTATCAGTGCCCATTGTTTGAGTATCCAGAGAGCTCCCAGGGCAGGCTGGTTTCTACGACTCTGGCATCTAGAGATTGAAAAGAATCTCTTCCTGTGTATGACAAATGGGTTAGCATAAAGCAAAAGTGGCTAATATTGTCAACCATCTGTTGGCCACCTATTTTGTGACAGATATCTCACATATATTACCTCTAGTCCCCCAATAATCTAACATAGGAGACACTGTGATCTGCATTTCATGGAAAAGTAAATTGGGCTGGGCAGCAGTGTAAATAACTGGTTTAAAGGCTCAGGAAAGTTGGTGGTGGGGGAGCTAAGATTCAAAGCTAAGGTTTTATGGACATATACCCCATGCTCTTCCTGGCGTCATGCTCATGTCTCCTTCAGTAAGATTTTGGGAGCACTCATCATATACAAAAGAGAGTTGGTGGAGAGCAAGGAACCTCCAAATCATCTGTGACCTCTGAAAAATTGGCAGAGCACTAGGTGTGGTGCATAAACAATGAATTTTGGAACATGAAAAAATAAAATTAAGATGTTGAAGAAAAGAAAAGGATTCTAAGGATCACTAAGACAGTTTGGTCATGAAGCCAGTTAGATTTTTGGCAGGAGGCAGAGATGGTCCTTGAATTTTACCATAGAGACCCTGGATCATGTATCCACTAGTGGTGATTCAGGTAAGCGTATATGTTCATGTTATGCATATTTTAGGAACAAGGGCACAGATCCAGGTGGAGTTTCTCAGAGGAAGACATTATCTTACATGTCCTACAGCTGTCTGCCTGCCTCCTCCACCTCCTGTTCAGTGCTGGCGTGGGCGTTTGGGGCCACTCACTGACAGGTGAAGCCTCCCCACTTGTTGCTGCTTCCAAGAAGGCTTTTGGGCAAATTCCATGCATTGTTGGACAAAACAAAATGAAACAAAACAGACAACAACAACATCCACGAAACACCTCTCTTCACTGACCTACATAGTACCTGTTTTCATAGAAATAAAAGGGGATCAGGGGACAGTTTGCTAATATTTCTATCCTAATTTCTTGAATTTGCAGAATGATGTTTGTATTTCATATGCAATAGAGGTGTTAGCAAAGATGATACTCATCATATGTAAACCTGCTATGTATTCAATCTAATTTGTTGTATTAATCTTATACTGGATTTATTTTGATTTTGTACAATTAATTCTTCCTTTCTATAATTGCTTCATTGCTTCATTTCATACTTGCCTATTACATACATCTTTTACAAGCCATCTTCCCTCTTCTGCTTAGAATGGGTGGGTTGTAAATATCTAACTAGCAGCTATCACAATCACAATGAAAATGAGAGCTGTAATTGTCCAGATCGCCTCATGCTTCCCTGACCCTTGTAGTTAGAAAACCCTGCTTGGGTCTCACCTGCACCCTTCCAACTCCCTGTATAGCAATTTTTCTCTTATTCAAGAGTCTGAGGATTGGTACCTGAATAGCCTCTGCTTTGACAGCCAAGAAAGAAGGAAATGTCACTGCAGAAATAGCATCTTGCCTGCAGCTCCCAAGTACAGAGTGGCCTGGTTACAAGGCAGACATTGTGACAGGCAGCAGGCGGGTGGACGGTGTCCCAGAACGAGGGTTTCCTTTGCCACAGATCTAGACACTAGGAGCTCAGGAAGCAAAGGCACAGATGTGTCCATTGGGCAGGGAAGGGGAAATGTGAAAAAACCATAGCCACTGCTGCTGTGACTTGTTGCCTTTATCCTTACCAACCCTCTTTACTGCTCTTCCTCCCTACATCCGTTTCTGCCACTTCTTAAAGCTCCCTCTCTTTTGGGGAGAGAGACCAGAAAAAAAAAAAAAAAGGGTTATTAGAATAACGTGTGATATGTGCTCTTTAAGAGGGAGTAGCAGGGAAATATGGAGGTGATTAATTCTGCTGGGGGATATCTATTTTAGAGATCTCTATATTTAAAGAAATCCCAACACAGGATGCTCACAAAGCTCACAACTTCTCCAGTTACTAGATTAACTGAATTACCCAGTAATG
Source organism: Mellivora capensis (assembly GCA_004024625.1). NCBI lineage: Eukaryota > Metazoa > Chordata > Mammalia > Carnivora > Mustelidae > Mellivora > Mellivora capensis. The sequence goes on from PISX010007343.1 coordinate 37,138, forward strand.
ATGGTTGCCATGAATCTTCATATCTATGTGCCTCATCCTTCAGGATGGCATTTCAGATTTTCTGTTACTGCCATGGAACTTCTGAAACATTGAACCCTTTGTCCTCTCTAGTTTTATTTTAAAACATATTTTTATGTAAATTATATAAAATTAACTGAAGAATACAATTAGGGATGCATTCCCACAGAAGTAAATATAGGGGCGCCTGGGTGGCTCAGTGGGTTAAAGCCTCTGCCTTCAGCTCAGGTCATGATCCCAGGATTCTGGGATCAAGCCCCACATCGGGCTCTCTGCTCAGCGGGGAGCCTGCTTCCTCCTCTCTCTCTGCCTGCCTCTCTGCCTACTTGTGATCTCTGTCAAATAAATCAATAAAATATTAAAAAAGAAAAAGAAAAAGAAAAAGTAAATATAAAATAAGACTTTCTTAAGCCATTTTAAAATGACATTATGGAAGGGGATAATTCTTTAGTAAACCTAGTAATTTGTCAAAATTAATTAGGATGTGAAAATTGTTTCATTTTTTTCTGTGTGTGTGTGCATGCACAAATGATTATCTATTACATTTACCTATACACATTTACTTGTACAGTGTAACTTGTACACTGAAATTAATATTACACGGTATGTCAACTAATCGGAATGTAAGTAAAAACTTAAAAAAATAAAATCACTTTACATTGTTTAATGTCAAGCAACCACTGATGGATACTTGCATTATTGTAGGAAGACATGTAAATCTCAGAAGGCAGCTGCCATGAAATTCTCTTTACAACAATGTTACTTTTTGTCTGATGGAGTCCCTTTAAGTGTAGCACTGTGATAGCATTATTACAATTTCACATTTTCCTGGAATGTTGTTTGTCAACCAGGTGACCAATTTCTTCCTGTAGCACAGCATACAGCTGGACTCAGTTTGAACTGGTAGGCTTCAATATGCAACATTATTCTACAGTCTTCAAATAATTTAAGTTGAGAGAAGGTGCTATATATCTAAGACATCCAAAGGGGTACTATAATGTCATCTTGCATTTGTCCAGTCATTTGGCCCAAATGCCACCTTGTAACTCATCTATGCAACATATTCACAATCTTCTAAATTAGGTATAATGAACCCTCGTTCCTCAGCAGTGTCATTAATCCAACGATTACTATTTTGAAATGCTTGTCATATCATCTTTGTTCATTTACAAAGAGCATATCCTAGGAGGATCAGTATGTAGCTAATCCTTGAAAATTGTTTGCTGGGAACAAATTAATGAGGCATTGCACCCTTTTCTTTCCCCTGACAATTCTGGCTACCTTCTCCAAGTTAGTTCGTCCATCGCCCACATCTCTGATCTGTAGCCACCCAGCAGAGTTATTGCATGAGCTACAATGAGCCAGGCCATTTGCACCGGTCACTTTTCACTCGGGGTATTATGTATGGCTGTTTCTATGACTGCGCGTGCTTTATGAGGACAGCCTTAATGAGCTATGGGCAAAAGATAATCCCTTGCAAATGCATCAATTGCATGGCTTTCAAGTCAAAATTATAATGATGGAAAAGTAATTTTAGAGAACATTTCAGTTTTATCATTGTGGAATGAAGCAGTCAGGGCAAACAGCATATTACTGTTGATCATTTACTTTGTGCAAGGCAAAGTACAAAGATGGAGATACAAACCAGACTGGGCTCTGTCTTCCAAACATACCCTGTTTAGTTTCTTGGACAAGACTAGCTCACATGGAGCCACATTTGAAGGGAGGATAAAATATAAAGAAGAATTGCTCTAAATCTTAAGAGATGAACAAACAAAGTGGGAAGGGAACGCAGATATGCAAGAGATCACTTTTACCTGAAGTGACTGAATCAGAAGTGTCATTGTGGGTCTGGGATTGTATTTGCCCTGGATTTTAAAAAAAGAGAGATAATTTCTGGAGGTGGAGGTGTGTGTGTTGGGGGGACATGGGGCAGGTGAAGGGGACTGAAGAAGAATTGCAGATGATGGTGTTACTACAAGTAAAAGCTTAAAGATAGAAAATGATTAAAATGCAAAGCCATATGGCTGTGTGGAGCCAATGGTGCCATTGTGCTAGGTGTTATGGGTGAGTCAGGGAGGTTGGTTGCTTGTTTGTTTTAACTTTTTTTTTTTTTTTTAAGATTTTATCTATTCATTTGAGAAAGAAAGAGAGAGAACAAGTGGGAGGGGAACATCAGAAGGAGAGGGAGAAGACAACTTACCACGGATTGAAGAGCCTGATGTGGGGTTCGATCCCAAGACCCTAGGACCATGACCTGAGCAGAAGGCAAATGATTAACTTACTGAGCCACCCAGGCAGCCCAGTCAGGGAGGTTTTTATACAAGGGCATCTATGCACAGTGCCCTTGCTCTGGTAAACAAGCTCAGGGTTATATGTGTGGAATTATAGTACATTTCACAAAATTGTACATGAAGTGTAATCGTTTCTTAGGGCTGCCACACAAATTCCCACAAGCTGAGAAACCTAAAATCAAATAAAATTATTCTCTCATAGTCCTGGAAACCAGAAGTTCAACATCAAAATGTTGGCAGGGTGAGGATCTCCCTGAAAGCTCTAGTGAAGATTCCTTCCTTGCCTCTTCCTTGCTACTGGCGGCTCCTGGAAATCCTTGCTGTTCTGTGGCTCATAGCTGTGTCACTCCAGTCTCTGTCCTCATGTTTGTATGACCTTCCTTGTGTTTCCTGGTATTTTTCCCTCTGTATTAGGACACCAGTCACTGGATTTATAGCTCTCTCTAATTCCAGGATGATCTCACTTCAAGGTCCTTAACTACTTACATCCACAAAGATCTTATTTACAAAGAAGATCACATTCTGAGTTTCCTGGTGGACCCAGAATGGAGGGGGGCACTATTCAGCCCATTACAAGTCTGTGCTCAAGTTAAAAAGTGACTAAAAGAAGATACTTTAATTTTGTGGTCCCTACATACACTTCCACAGAGTGACTCGATTCCTCTAAAGCTTTAATTTTAGTTATTTATGTATTTATTTTTAAAGATTTTTTAATGTATGTATTTAGAGAGAGAGAGAGAGCTCATGAGTGGGGGCAGAGGCAAAGGGAGAGGGAGAGAGAATCTCAAGCAGACTCCACTCTGAGTGCAGTGCCCAAAGCCAGGCTCCACACCGGGGCTCAATCTCAGGTCCGTGAAATCAGGACCTGAGCAGAAATCAGGAGTCAGAGGCTTAACTCCTCCTATGAAGTTTTAAAACCAAGTCTATCTGTTACAGGCTGGTACGCATTACAATAGACATTTTTTCTCCCAGATAAACTAATTTTGTCTTTAGTACAAATTAACTGAGGCAGGTAATCTCCCTTCTTAATTATCCTAACAAGTATCCTGCAGGAACTCCTTAGAAATTAGGGTTTCTCTTGGGGCGCCTGGATTGCTCAGTTGGTTAAGCAACTGCCTTTGGCTCAGGTCATGATGCCAGCATCATGGAATCAATCAATATCAGGCTCCTTGCTCGGCAGGGAGCCTGCTTCTCCCTCTGCCTCTGCCCACTGTTTCACCTGCTTGTGCTCTCTCTCTCTCTCTCTGTCAAATAAATAAATAAAATATTAAAAAAAAGAAATTGAGGTTTCTTTACATGCTGCATTATTGCTCACACTAATGTCATATAGATTCCTAAAGATCTTGAATTTAAGACCACTGGGAGCTTAAACCAAAATTTTATCTTTGGTCATTCTTTCATCATGCTTTATGTTTAAACTAAAAAAAAAAAAAAGTGCTGGCCATCTCCTGAATTAACATGAGGTTAAGGATCATCCAACATCAATTAATATCACTACCCATTCTCTGGTTACACACACTCAAAAGGTATTAAATTTCCTTAGTCTTCTTTTCTCCTGAGTTAATTATAATTTGCTTACGCTAAATTAATGGACCCTAGAAGCACATTGACCGTATAATTTATCATCCAAACCAAAACATTTCTGAGAGCGAAAGGTGACACAATTAAAACTTGCAGGTGTAAGCTGGTGTAAACAAGAAATTTACCCTAGCAAATCCAGAAGGTGCACCAGCCCGTCCAGACTTACCTCCTTTGTGCCCAACACAAGTCCTGCATTTCAGCCAAAGAGATGGCATGTCTTTATTTTCTGGGCATATAAAGGATATTTTATGTATTTTTTTCCAAAATTCAATCCTGAGACTTGTCACAATACATACTCAGTTAATACTTGTTGAAAATGATATAGCAATTACAGCCAGCATTTATTAAATACCTACTGTGTGCCTGGACAAGGTATTTGCATTTGATTTAGATATACCCTTGGGAGCTCAGAGAGCTTAAGTGGCCCAGAAGATGTGACCAACAATTAGGGAAAGGGTCAGGATGGGGACATAGATTCCTTAAACTGCAAATCCTGTATTCATTCCTTTGGTACCGCTTTTGAATGGTTCTTTAAGTCTCACTAGATAGAGATGGTTCTGAATTTGGTGTCTTAATAACGATCCAGACCTTTCTTGAGCTCCTATTCCTGTACCCTGTCCAGAATCTGTTACTTCCCCAATATCTCCTGATCTCCTTTCTTTACATCTTATCTCCTACATCATTGTTCAGAACCTGCTGCTACTTCAGACTTTGGGTAACAACATGTTTGTTGGAAATGTTACTGGAAGTATTTGTTGTAACAATATCTTTGTTTAGAGGGAGGAGGTTAAAGAATCTGTATCAGGGGTAAAATAAACTGCAAAACATACCGTGCTTCTGGAAATCAAGCAAAAGTCAGTATTTTGACTGACTCATTTTGACTGGCTAGCCGACCCAGTTTAAAACGAGCAAACAATGCTCTGCTATTACCTAGCACTGCAAGAATGGATGTTAATGAATGTTTCCTCAGATTCTGGGCCTTCAGCAAGGTGTCTGCCATAAGATGCTATCCTCAACCAAGGCCCCAGCTTTGACTTTGAAACTATGCTGGCATGATTTTCCTGGGAACCGATTTAAACAAAATATCAGTGACTAAAAATCTGCTCAGTGTTAAATCCCTGGCCCTCCAGGTGGTTTACCTTTTTTCCAGACCCACTTACACTTTTTGTTATTGCTTAGTAACCTGTGTCTATGCACAAGAACGGCAGATGCTACATTCATCCCGGGACCAAGTGGAGCAGCGCCGTGCCTGATGGGGGAAATGCTCGACTATTCAGAGCCTCAAAGGCACCACTCGTCTCTCACCAGCAGGCGCCTAGTATGTCAGGGCCTCAAGAACTGGCAAATGCCACTGGCCTAGAAGATACACTGGGAACACAAGCAGGACTGTGCTGACTGCATTTATCACCTTGTGTTTGAAGGGGGAATAAGGTGCCTTTTGGAAGTCTGACACAGTCTTGGTCAACAATCCAGGTTGTTTCCAATAAAGATTCAGAGATTGTTAATTTGAATGCTTCTTATATTTCAGGGACACTGGGGTTCTAAATAGATTGATACTTCAATGGGTTCTTGTAACACTCAGAGGTAGGTTCTATAAACTTTTAGAGATGTGAACTTTAAGGCTCAGAGACATAAAATGCTGCTCAGGGTTGACAATGATAGTAAGCAGCAGGGGTTCACACTCAGATTTGCCTCAATCCGAAATTCACGTTCCAAGTCTGTCCATAAAGCAGAATTTTTTAGAGCACTCTTAAATTAAAAGCGACTCAAATAAATCAGCAATCTAGGTCCAGTTTTAATAAAAAAAATCCACCTTCCCTGATGGATGGTAGCTACACTTGTAGTGATCACTGCATAACATGAAGAGATTCCAAATCACTCTGTTGTACGCCTAAGACTAATGCAATGTTACATGTCAACTGTACTTAAGCTTTAAAACTAAATAAAATAAATGGGGCACCTGGGTGGCTCAGTTGGTTAAGCGGCTGCCTTCAGCTCAGGTCATGATCCCAGTGTCCTGGGATGGAGTCCCACATCTGCTCCTTGCTCAGCAGGGAGCCTGCTTCTCCCTCTGCCTCTGCCTGCCACTCTGCCTGTGCTCGCTCGCTCTCTATCCCTCTCTCTCTGACAAATAAATAAATTTTTTAAAAATTAAAAAAAAAATAAAACTAAATAAAATAAAATAAAAATCTGTCTTCCTCATCACTGTCTTATCTGAATCCATGGAGTGCAGTCTCAACTACTGGCAGCACCGTATCTAGTGTGGAATAAGCAGAGGTAGCTCTAAGTGGGAGAGAACTAATTCAGAGTCCACTCTATTAGTAACCGGTCTTCAAGAACTCTGATAAGTAGTGCCCAATTATGTCCAAAGCACATTAATTTATTTCCTTTGGCTTCTTTTTCATGTTTAAATAAGAAAATCACATAAGTCATTGAACAACAGGGCAACACACTCAACAAATCCTTAATATGTTCCTTCATCGGGGGTCATCTTGATTAGAGAAAACAGAGAATTAAAATCCTTTCTTTTTTTTTTTAAAGATTTTATTTATTTATTTGAGAGAGAGCAAAAACAAGAGAGATCACAGAGGGAGAGTGAGAGGCAGAAGCTGACCCACTGCTGAGCAGAGAGACCAATACAGGGCTCCATCCCAGGAACTGAGATCAGGACCTGAGCCAAAGACAGATGCTAAACCGACTAAGCCACCCAGGTTCCCCGAGAATTATGATTACTTCAAAGAATTCTTGTGATTGCTACATTTTAAAGTAAGGCAGCTGCCACATCTGTGTTAGCAAGCAGGTAGAACTTGTGTTGATTATGAATGAGTGTGCAATGGGAAGGACACGAGCCTTGGGTTGATTAACTTTGTGAGCCCTCTGTTCTCATCTGTAAGTAGGGATGATCTCTCCTTTGCAGGGCTTATAAAAAGCTGTAAGCACAAATGTGGCTCACAGTAGACACTCAATATGTGTAGCTAGTGCCATTGTTTCTAATATGCTTGCAAGATGGTTTAGACAGGGGCGCCTGGGTGGCTCAGTGGGTTAAAGCCTCTGCCTTCGGCTCAGGTCATGATCCCAGGGTCCTGGGATCGAGCCCCATATCGGGCTCTCTGCCTGGCGGGGAGCCTGCTTCCTCCTCTCTCTCTGCCTGTCTCTCTGCCTACTTGTGATCTCTGTCTGTCAACTAAATAAATAAAATCTTTTAAAAAAAAAGAAAGGTGGTTTAGACAAAATATATATATATATACATATATCATTGTATTTGTATCTGTATCTGTACCTGAAATCCCATCTAATAGTGGCTCTCATTTAAAAGTAACGTCTATTACAAAAGGTAGAGTCTAGCTTGGACATCATGTCATTAAAGTACTATGCTCATTTTTTGTACCTCAATAAGACTTTGGCAATTAGCAACAAGACTTTACAATAATTTGGCATAATTTATGTATTACTACTATTGTAACATCTATTTCCAACATCAACATTTTAACACAGAGTAAGTGGAGCAAAAATATTCTAAATCTTCTAACACCTGGCATTGAGGTAAATTATTTGAAAGATCAGAAATTATAATTATGGAGAAATCAAGATAAAGCATGCTAAGATTAAAAGATATATGATACATATGTATACACACATATATACAGCATATGTATTTAAATTTAATTAAATATAAATGTACAAACATATATTTAAATATAGAAGTATATTTATATAATTTAAATCTGTAAATTTATATATACAAAATATCTTTAAATACTAATATGTACGCATATGTACATATACATGTATATATATCAACTCTAGTTTAAATTTTTCAACTCTAGTTTAAATAACAGGATCACACTCTGAACACAGCAGTTTCATTCATATATTTACATATAAATAAGGTCATCTATAAGGTTTCAAGTTTCCAGGAAAAAAAATTTACAAAGTATTCTTATTGATTTTGCTAACTTAAATACCTGAAAATTCTTTGGTGACTGCGTAGTTATTTTTAAAACCTCCTTTACCATGTTATAAGAAGAAAGATGTTGCATTTTCTTGCATGATAATTTGGCTTTTCATTGCATGACACTGACAAAGCCATGTATTGAGCTGTCATTTAATTGTTTCAGAAGTGATTCATTAAGTGACAAACCAATGTCAAAAGTGAAGGGGAACACATAACGCAGAATGAACAAAGGGTGTTTGGAGGAATCAGAACGAACAGGTTAGAATTTCCACCAAGGAAGGAGAAGTGGTGCTCCAGGGCTTCTGGAGCGGCTGCCTCACCCAGAGCTGTCTCAGAGAGCAGCCTGGGGCTCAGCTGGCTGAGTGGTTGGTCATCACTGGTGAGCCACCTGCAGTGCACGTGGAGATGCCACCTACAGCAGAGTGCCAGCTATGTATGCATTTCTGGATATGACTGGTACAGGGGCAGCCAGCTTGATGGAGGGGGGTTGAGTGACCGTCCTCCAAGCCAAGCCTGGCTGACAAGCACAGGATCTTTCCTCAAATTATCTGTTGATCCAGGTGGCTTAGGATGCCCCTCCCAAGAGATGGCTTGGTGCTGCCTCTGTATACACACATACCCTCTGAAATTCTCACATGTGTAGAGCGCTCATGTAAACACGATGTATGAAACACAACATGACACCACAGGGAAATGTGCACTAGGTGCGGAAAGTGAGAGGCAGCCTCGCCATAGAGAGGACTTGCCCCCTCAGAGTAAACACAGACTTGTATTAGGGACCCCTCTTCCTACACAGTGCTGCCCTTTCTCCACCTGGCTCAGACTCCTTCCTACTCACAGAAAGTACCACACACAGGCAGCCAGTGTGTCTAGAACATCCATTAACTTGTTCATGTTTATCAGCTCAGCCCTCATCTCATCCATTCTTTCCACTTTGTTTCACAGTTCACTAATGGGACTTTGGCTGCAGATTATTTCAGGGTGTCATAAAGGAGGACAGATAGGACAAAATGGTGGAAGAACCATTACAAGATCAAAATAACTACTGGGGGAAAAAAAACTCATAGCACTTACTCTACTGACAAGTCAGAAACTTCATGCTCTCAAATATATGCCATCTGTGCATATTCTTCTATTGTGTACCTTTACAGGCATTTATCTTACCTTTGACCAGGGATTTCTACATTCTACTCTTGAAGTCCCCTTAATTTATTGCATGCAGAATGTGCCTAACAGATGCTTGATATCCTAAATTACAATCAGATAAGACAGGATATTAGGGGTCCATGATTCTCTGCTACAATTTTTTTTTTCTGCAAGTGCATCTTTCCCACACAAAAACACCAATGATGTTCAGGCCAAAATAATTCCAGCCTGATATTTATGACTCCCTCTATCTTCTTCCAATGTTTATTTTTCTTTAATTAAAAAAAATTTAAAGATTTTATTTATTTATTTGACAGAGAGAGAGAGAGAGAGAAATATCACAAGCAGGCAGAGAGACAGGCAGAGTGAGAGGGGAAGCAGTCTCCCTGCTGAGCAGAGAGCCCGATGTAGGGCTCGATCCCAGGACCCTGAGACCGAGCTGAAGGAAGAGGCTTAAGCCACTGAGCCACCCAGGCGCCCCTCTTCTTCCAATATTTAAAAACAACATAAGACCAAAAAACAAAAACAAAAACAAACATACAAAACAAAACAAAACAAAAAAAACACTGCTCTTTTTTTATATAGACTGATGAATTAATTTTCAAATAATTCTTGAGTCACAAAACTGGAGAATTATTTGATTATTTGTCAGGCTAGAGTCTAGACAAATCTAGTGATACCATGCAGTTCCTTCTCTAGTTCAGACAGCTGCTCCAGCAGGAATGGTGCCCTGGGTGACACAGCAGGGGGAAAGATGCTCTCCCACATAAACAGTCACAATTGGCCAGGGATTTGAAGCACAAGATCAACTCCTGCTTACACTCATATTTTGCTGATTCTTTCTCCTTTTTCTTATTAACATGAAGACAAACAAAACTGGAAAGGATACTTACAGGAATCGAAGCCTGTGCTGACTAGATCATGCTTCTTTACTATCAACTGTTATCCTTGTAATCATAAACTTAATGAAGCTTGCTTTCTTTTGGACTTTGTAAAGAACACTTGAGAGACTCTTCGCCTCCTTGAGGTCCCCGCCAGGCCTGGAATACTTCCATCTGCCTAGAGCCAAGTAGGCACCCGGGGCTTCAAACTTTGGCCCAGAGCCTTTTTCTTGAGGCGTCAGTAACTCCCCCAGGCTCTTCCCCTAGCTCTTCTGTCTGCTACCAGGACTCTCAGCTAATTGTTTTTAATGAACCTGGGTGGGTAACTATCTTTGCCTATAACCACAAAGAGATCTTACCTTCTCCATTGAGTATTTAGTTTATTGAAAAAAAAAACTGACTTATTAAGATTGCTTTCCATTTTGCGTACAAAGCTCAAAAGAAAGAAAACTGAGAGCCCTTTTCCTCTGGGTATCTTCACCAGATGCATCACATATACCTACCTTTAATAGTGATAATAATAACTAATCTTTATTTAGCACTGTGTATAGTTTACACACTTTAACCCATTTACAGTTTACACAGTGGCCCTCAGAGTAAGATCCCTGACCAGCAGCACAGCATTAGCTGGGATTTTGTTACAAATGTAAATTCTCAACCCAATCCCAAATTTATTGGATTAGAAACTTGGCAGGTGGGGCCCTGCAATCTGTCCCTTAAGCTCTGTGGGACATCTTGAGGCACATTTATTTTTGAGAATCTCTCCTTCATAGACCATGTTAAGTAAGAACATTCATACACCCACTTCGCAGAGGAGGAAACTGAGCCTTCTATGGACTAAATCAGTTGTCAGAGTCATAGAATTTCTAGCTGCCAAACTTCAAAGACTGATATAATCTAAGGGGAAAAAAAAAGAAAAAGAAATCATGATAGTTAAAGACTAAATGAATAAAAGGTAGCTAATAGATTTCTTCCCCTCAGTCATTATACCTTGCTAAAATAATTCAATATATTCACACACACAAAAAAATCTAATGCTCAACTGCATGTTAAAGTTGAGATATTAACTCTAATTTCTCCAAATTTAAGGTAGGTGTCTCCAAAACCTAATTGGTTTATATATATCAGGAATACACTTATAAATCAAATTTCCCACAAACTGCTGAGGGCTTTAACAATAAGATTAATTTAATAGCAGTGGATGTAGAAGAATTAATTTTAACCAGATTATCTTCCCTTTGATGATCAGCTGCTGAACCTCATCCCGTTACAAATGCAACCAGTTTGTAGGAGACCGCAAACATCTGCTCTCCCCTAGAAAGTGTCCACATGAATATTAATCCTGAAGACTACATGTTGACTCCCTGTCCATGTGATGTCTTTAAATGCCACATGTGTAAATGTGTGAAAGTATTTACTCCTTGAAGAGGCTAGGCCCCATGTTGGGAAGTTCTCTGAAACATCTCAGCAAATTCTAACATTAAGAAGGGGAAACAGATGGGCATCATTGAACTTTCACAGACTCATGTGGAGCCAGAGGGCTGGAGGGAAGCCTGATGATTCTGGGGTAAAGACCAGCTGTTGCTTGCACAATGCTGATTGGCCAGTTGTTCCTTCTTCCCTTTTCTGCAGAGCCTCATCCATCGATAAGAGAATCTAAGGTCAACAAAAATTGCACAGGACAAAACCATGGGGATGATTCATGGGAAATATCAAGTTTTGAGGGGGTCTTGTCTGTTTTAAGCTGGATCCCTAGTGAAGCTTAGGCTTTATTGCCAGGTACTTTTTATTGCAATCAACAGGGCAGCCCATAAACCAAGGATTCCAAACAGGGAAGTATAGAGGAATTGATGCAAAGGGCCTGAAAGTTTCTAGATACATCCCTGCTATGGATGGGGAGAATCATTATAATAAGGCTAAGTGATATTTTCAAGGTCATACAAGCAACCAGTGGTGCAACTGGAATCTGATGCTAATCAAAAGCCTCTGCATTTCCCTCCTTCCTTGTTTCTATTGGTCTGGTACATAGTGTTATCTCACTTTTGCCCTTGGTGGTCTCCATAAGTCAGAGGCAAAATCCCACCTGGAGGCTAACTTCTGAACTGAGTTTTTATTTATGACCAACTATGAAATAAATATTTACAATAAAAGCTTATATGTATATGAGAGAGAGCCAAGGAGAGAACTCTTAACAAAATCTTGAAAAATATTTTTGATAATATTCTCTTATGTGTGGTCTTTGTTATTTAACAACAACCCCCCCTCAAGAAAAGCCCCATCAAAACAAAGTAATTAACACAAATTACCTACTTTTTTATCTGTAGCTAATGAAGATATGTGCATTCTAGTAGTTCACAATATCTAGCCAGCCTTGGTCTCCAGGTTTATCTCATAGAATTGACCAGGGAATCTTGTATTTAAATTTATTAATTCTGTATATCTCAGATACATTTTACACATCTTCTTTCAAGACTTTGTTTGTATTTTGTACATCTTCCTTTCATATTTTGCTTACAACACTTATCCTGCTATGAATATTCCATCCTTCTTATGACTTTCTCTTCCCCCCTTCCTACATTTGTTGGGTTTGTATTAGGTGCACAGCCTTCTGTAGTTGCTGGGAAGCCAATGTAACTTGAACACGGTCCCTGCCCTTTGGACTCCTATTTGCCCCTTGTACTCTCTACTCACCAGCACACTTCTCAAAGCTTCATGCTCCTGGAGGGCCACTAGTGCTGCTTATACACACATACTCTGTCTCAGTGCCATTTACCTTCTCTTTGATGTCTCTGCACATCCATGAAAAGGATTAACCACACCTGAAAGCCCATTTTAATGCCCAACACTAGCACACTGTCTGGCATATAATGAGAGTTTAAAAGATATATGTTGATGGTCATGAGATTCTCACTTTCAGATTGTTTTCTGAAATTAATAGGCTTAAAATACTATACCAAAGAGTGATCGATACTCAGGATATTCTAGACCAAATTGGTAAAATAAATGTATATGAATCATAAATATCAGAGAATATCTCCCAGAGTTCAGAAGTCACTCAAGGATGAAATTAGGGGACTAAGAGCTAAATGTATAATCCATTGTTTCAATTGACCTCTGTGTGAGAAAACTGTTGAGTAACATATGCAAGCGCTTTATATTAAGATAGATTCCATAAAGTCACAGGAAATTATAGACCACATTATCATACATGCCAAAGGATTCTAAAATAAAGAGAAAGATTTCTGATGTATATGGGAAGAGGCAACATGATTTTCAGAAAAGAAAACTGTAAGCTGATTATCAATACCATACAGTATATTCAGAGGGGAATGATGGGCTGGTGAGGGGGATGGAATTTACCAGGTGTTATTGGCCAGGAGTGAGCAGGCCTACTGTCATGGAAATAGCATCAGTGAAGGAAAAGAATGAAAGCCTCTAGTTGTTGTTAAAAGATTTGAAAGACCATTCTGTAGGGGAGGAGGCAGACATTTTCTTGACTTGTTGCACGAACAAACAACTGGGTTTCAATGCGTAAACACTTAAGGGAGACAGATTTTGACTTTGTATACGTCAGTCTCTCCCTACTCTGTTCTGATGATCTGTTTTACTGAATCATCAACAGAAGACTTACGCCAGAAAGCTAGTCTAAACCTCATTCTGAGCGCACCACTGACTACAGAGCCACCATCAGGAAGAATCTGAAACTCATAATATGTTAGGGATACCTTAAAGATATAATGTGTTAGAGATACCTCCTGGGTATTGCCTTGTCCATGAAGCTTTCCCCCAATGTTAACGGTGCTGGTTCAGCCCAGATGGGACTTGGATTTCCACTTAGCAGGTGATTTCCCCACTGGGCCAGAATGTGTCCTGATCCAGTTTGCACTAGCTATTTGTCTGAGACAATTGGGTCTTGGGCACCTGGGTGATTCAGTCAGTTAAGTGTCTGTCTTTGGTTCAGGTCATGATCCCAGGGTCCTGGGATCAAGTCCCACACTGGGCTCCCTATTTGGCAGAGAGACTGTTTTCCCTCTCCCTCTGCCCGCCACTCACCTTGCTTGTGCTCTCTCTGTTAAATGAATAAATAAAATGTTTAAAAAAAGAATACTGGGTCTTAATTCTTAAGCCATCAACCACTGCCTAATCTGGTGATTTCGGTGCTTAGGCTTTATAGACAAACAGAGTCGGGTTTGCATCTTGGTCCCTCACTTTACTACTTCTGTGGTTTGGATCAGGTTCCTTGGCCCTTCTAAATCTCAAGTTTCACACTTAAAATAGAAACAATTCATTAGGCTTATTTAGAAGGTATTGGACAATATCTTCAGTAATCTTAACCGGGTACCTATTCATTTTTGAATGCTGAATAGATTAGCTCCTTCATTGCATTAGGCCTCCTGAAATATAGCCCCCAAAGGAATCAACCCTTTGAACATATTCTGAAATGCCATTATTTCATTTGTAGGTGCCATCCCTGCAAAGTTCCTTGTTTTTGTCATGACCTCAACTCTAAGCTTCTGGTCTCCCCCAGTTTTCTATATCACTGTGGTCCTTGCATCCCTTGTGAGGGAACATTACCATATTATGGCATGAGGACTGATTTGACCATTTCAAAATATATGACCTACATAGAGCAGAGGCTGGTTGTGAATGCCTAACTAAATGAGGCTAGGAATAAGTGAGCAAACATGTAGGTAAAACAGCTCACTAATATCTTCACAATCAATATCAAAGGATCTACCAACAACAGATACTTGTTTAAAACCAGTACCTAAGAGGGGTTCATTAGATTATCTCTGGAAAAGATCAGTAGGATAAGTTTTTTTCTACAAAGATAGATAGAGCTTTAACATTGATAATAGGATTAAACTTGGAAAAAATAGGCAAATGATTAGAAGAAAGAGGAATTTGAAAAATCTGGGATTCTTATATAGATTGATTCTAGTTCTTATTTTCTGTCATCATCATAAATAAAACACAGTAGGAGAAGTGTAAAACTTACTGAAGTTTTTAGGTGACATCAAAGTCTGTAAGTAGGAGGGACTTAGAGTTGAATTAAAGAAAGAGTTTGGTGTACACTTTCATATATGTGTAAAGCAGTCAGAATAGGCAAATATTTTATCCAATATGCCTCAATAAAAAAGAATTTTATTTATAAACTAAACATGGTTGTGGGGACCTGGAGATCAGGGGTAAGATGACTTTGGGGACATTGATTTTGTCTTTTTTACACTGTGGGTTTCTGAGGGTGAAGTTCGTGGATGCAAAAATGTAACAGAATTGTGATATATATCATCTTTTACATCCAAGAAATGTGGTGAAGGGTGGTGGAATCTGGGAGCTATGACAATGGAAATTAGCATTGAGATGAGTGAAATGCGCTTTTAGCATGGACTGGCAGAGCCTACCTTATGGGTAGCAAGATACTTGTACTTGCTTCTTGTCCTGTCCTAGTAAGAACTTATTAAATAGTTGTGAGTCCATTGGCTAGAATATGCTGATACGCTTCTGTAGCCGGCTTGGGTATGGAAATTGCCATCAGAAAGGATATTGAAATTGAAACATATAATATTATTGAATCATCATATAAGGCTTTTGCACCCATAGCTAATGCACTTGGCACAGCTGATTTACCCAGAAACATGGTTGGGGGAGCAAAAGACCTCAAGAAAAAGACAAGTGAAAATTTCCCTGAAATTTTATAATAGATCAAAAGATGGAGACATTCTCTTAGGTGAGAAGAAGAAAGGAACCTAACTGACTTGTACACAAACATGAGCAATGTGGATAAAGTGATCTAAAAATGGGAGACCATATATTAAAAAACAAGCACAAGTGGCTGTCTTTGAAATTTCAGAGTGAAAAATATCAGAAAAAAAAAGGAAAGTGTCAAAACACAAAGAGGGCAATGAGTTTTTAGAACACTTACATGCTGTATGTGGGAAACATAGGCGGGTTCATTAAGGGTTTGAACACATACAGGAGGAACTCAGAACTGAAGCAGTAATTCATGCATATATTTGGGACAGTAAGTGTTTCTATAGGCCTATCTTTCCAAATGACTGGTAACGGGGCTCTGGTCTGTGTAGATTTAATTAGAGGTTTCTTTGTTCCAAATATATTTAACCACTTCACCAAACATAGGCAAATGTTGCTGCTCAGAGTTAGAATCTTATATTTATATTTTTGTGGCGTGTCTCAAGACAACCTGAAAAAGATTTTAAATCTGCTAAGATTCTAAAATTGTCACAAAGTTTGTCTCTGAGACCTTCACACCTGATTATTTAGTGAAGTGGAGATCTCTGGCCTGTTCATAAATCATGATTCATGTCTAAGCAGCTGCTTGGCGACCTCATTCATGAACATTCCATTCAGTGCCAGATCAGAAAGTCTTCAAATTGAATTTTTAGGGCATGAATATTTGATATTGTATGTTGTATAGATAGATAGATTTCAGAATTCTTACTCTGAATGAACTTTATAAAATAAAATAAATCTCTGGAGTACTGGTACGTTGATATCCCAACCACAGCATGTCCTAAGTTGTATTGTTTGCTAACTCAATTTTAAAAAGCATTACAAACTCCATATCATCTGAAAATTGAAGATCTTCAAAAGACCACATAAAAGTAGCATTCAACAGATTCTCTACTTCCAAGATACATCATCCTTAATTAATTCAGTACTTGATATTGATGTTTTTAAGTACCGATTTTTTTAATGAAAAGTTAAGTAGAACAATTTTAAGAGTTTTATAAAAATCTCTTCTTTGGGGGCACTTGGGTGGCTCAGTGGGTTAAACCTCTGCCTTTGGCTCAGGTCATGATCTCAGGGTCCTGGGATCGAGCCCCACATCGGGCTCTCTGCTCAGCAGGGAGCCTGCTTCCCCCTCTCTCTCTGCCTGCCTCTCTGCCTACTTGTGATCACTCTCTCTGTCAAATAAATAAATAAAATCTTAAAAGAAAAAAAATCTCTTGTTTGGCCATTATTCTCATCTTTTTTATCAGGGTTAATTCTGGTAAATCTATAATCTCCCTTCTAATTTAAATTTAAAATAAAAATCAAAATGAAAAATTAAATTTCTCAAGATAATCTATTCATCCAACAACATAATCTTGTGGAAATAATAATTAATATTAACCACAAGTGAGATTTTACGTATGTCTATGAAGTATTTGGTAAAATACTCAGTCTGTTTGATGGACATGCAGTTTCAGTTTGAGCCTCATTCATTTGCTATAGAAACAGTTTGATATTATTACTGTGTTCTCACTCATACTTTAGCAACATGTGAATGTTTTAGCAACAGAAGGGCTTAACAGTGGGGTCCAAATAAAGTTTACATTTAAAGTAAGAGAAGTAAATCAATTTCATGAAACTTACAAAATAATCAAGTACAATAAAGGAGAAATAGAAAATACAGTTTTGCAATCATGTATATTTAGAAATAAATCTTAGTTCTGTATTCTAGCACCACCAGTATGATCTTGGGTTAGTCTCTGTGAGCCTCAAGCCTCTATATACTATCTACAAGATGCCTAGGAGATAAAGCAATAGTGACTGAAAAGTAAGGGATGAAAAAGACATTCCATGCAAAAGGAAAGCAGAAGAAAGCTGGTGTAGCTATACTCAATCAAACAAAATGGACTTTAGAATAAAGACTGTGATAAAAGAAAAAGAGGGCAGTACATGAGGGTAAAAGACTCAAAGGAAGAAGATAGAACAAATATCTATGCACCGTGCATAGGAACACTAAATATACAAAGCAGATATTAATAGACTTAACGGTAGAAATTGACAGCAATATAATAATATTAGGGGACTTTAATCCTCCACTTACATCAATGGATAGATTATTCAGGCAGAAAATCAATAAGGAAACACCAGTCTTAAATGGCACATTAGATCAGAAGGATTTAACAGGTATAGATAGAACATTCCAGTTCTATCCAGTTCCAGCAGTCTCAAATGAACATGGAATATTCTCCAGGGTATACCACATGATAAGTCTCAAAAAAACTCAGTAAATTCAAGAAAACCGAAGTCATATCAAACATCTTTTCTGACAACAATGGTATGAAACTAGAAATCAATTTAAGGGGCATCTGGATGGTTCCATTGGTTAAGTTACTCTTGATGTTACTCTTGATTTCAGCTCAGGTCATAATCCCAGGGTCATGGGATCCAGTCTTGAGTCAGTCTCCATGCTCAGCATGGAGTCTGCTTGTTGTCTTTCTCCCTCTGCTCCTCCCCACACCCCCCCACTTACAAGCTCTCTCAAATAAATAAATAAAAATTTAAAAAAAAATCAATTACAAGAAGAAAACTAGAAAAGCTAAAAATGCCTAGAGATTAAACAACATGTTAGTGAACTACTACTGGATCATGAAGGAAATCAAAGGAGGAAAAAAAAAATCTAGAGACAAATGAAAACAGAAATATGACATACCAAAATCTATGGGATGCAGCAACAGCAATTCTAAGAGAGGAGTTCATAGCAATAAGGCCTATCTCAAGAAACAAAGAAATCTCAAATAAAAAATTCAACTTGACACCTAAAGGAATTAGAAAAAAAAATAAACAAAGTTCAAAATTAGTAGAAAGAGGAAAATGATAATTATCAGAGTGGAAATAAGAGAAATAAAAACAAAACAAAACAAAGAACCAAACAAAACCCTCAAAACAGTAGAAAACATCAATGAAACTAGAAACTGGTTCTTTAAGAAGACAAACAAAACTGACAAACCTTTAGCTAGACTCACCACAAAAAGAAAAAAAGAGGACTCAAATAAAATCAGAAGTGAAGGAGAAGTTACAACTCATACCATAGAAATAAAAGAGACTATAAAAAACAAAAAGCAAAAAACCAAACCAAACAAAAACAAAAACCTACTACCAACAATTGCATGCCAACAAATTGGACAACTAAGTAGAAATGGTTAAATTCCTGGAATTTCATCCAGCCCTGAATCATGAAGAAATAGAAAATCTCAACAGATCAGCTACTAATAAGATTAAATCAGCAATCAGAAAGTTCCAACAAACAGAAGTCCAGGACTAGATAGCTTCATTGGTTAATTCTACTAAACAGTTAAAAAGTTAATACCTATTCTTAAACTTCCAAAAAAGTAAAGAGGAGGGACAACTTCCAAACTCACTTTATGAGGCCAGAATTACCCTGATAGCAAAACTTGACAATGACAATATAAAAAAGAAAATTACAGGCCAATATCCCAATGAACATTGCTGAAAAAAATCCTCAACAACATATTAGCAAAACTGAATATAACAATCCATTAAAAGGGTCATATACCATTACCAAGTAGGATTTATCATAGGGATGCAAGATTCACCATCTACAAATAAATCAATGTGATACACCACATTAACAGAAGTGAAAGCTAGACATCATATGATCATCTCAATAGATGCAGAAAAAGGAGTTGATGAAATTAAACATCCATTAATGAAAAACTCTCAGCAAAGAGGTATAGTGGGAAGGAACTTCAACATAATAAATGTCAGATGTGACAAGCCCACAGCTAATATCACTTTCAACAGTGTAAAGCTGAAAATTTTTCCTCCTAAGGATGTCCACTCTCCCCATTTTCATTCAACATAGTATTGCAAATCATAGCCATAACAATTATGTGCAAAAATGTGTTGAGATTCTATACACTGATAACAAAGTATCAGAAAGAAAAATAAAAATATCCCATTTACAATTGCGTCAGAAAGAAC
This sequence comes from Mellivora capensis, assembly GCA_004024625.1. NCBI lineage: Eukaryota > Metazoa > Chordata > Mammalia > Carnivora > Mustelidae > Mellivora > Mellivora capensis. The sequence goes on from PISX010007343.1 coordinate 56,751, forward strand.
AAAATACCTAGTAATAAATTTAATGTAAGAAGTGAAAGACTTGTATACTTAAAAAAAATAAGACTTTGATGAAAGAAATTGAAGACAGAAAGAAATAGAAAGATATTTCATGCTTATGGATTTGAAGAATTGCTATTGTTAAAATGTCCAGACTACCCAAGGCAGTCTACATATTCAGTGAAATCCTATCAAAATTCCAATGGCATTTTTCATAGAAGTAGAAAAAATAATTCTAAAATTTCTATGGAAACACAAAGACCCCAAATAGCCAAAACAATCTTGAGAAGGAGCAAAACTGGAGGCATCATGCTTCTTGATTTCAAACCATACTACAAAGCTATAGTAATCAAGAACGGCATAGCATTGGCATAAAAACAGACACATAGATCAGTGGGACAAAATAGAGAGCCCAGAGATAAACCTACACATATATGGTTAACTAATTTATGACCAGAGGCAAAATATATGATGGAGAAAAGACTCTGTCTTCAACAAATGGTGCTGGGAGAACAAGAGAGCTACATGCAAAAGAATGAAACTGGATGACTATCTTATAATATACATACATATTAATTTAAAATAGATTAAAGGCTTGAGTGTGAGACCTGAATCCATAAAAATCCTAGAAGAAAACATGAATTGTAAGTTCTTTGACATCAGTTGTATATATATTTTGGATCAATGCAACAAAAGCAAAAATAAACAAATGGGACATTAAACTAAAGGCAAGTGCAACAAAAGCAAAAACAAACAAATGGGACATTAAACTAAAAAGCTTCTGCACAGCAAAGGAAACCATTAACAAAACTAAAAAGCAAACTACTGAATGGGAGAAGGTATTTGGAAATCATATATCTGATAAAGGGCTAATATCCAAAATATATAGAGAACTCATACAACTCAATGAGAACAATAAAAACAATTTTATTAAAACATGGGTAGGAAATCTGAATGGACACTTTTCCAAAGAAGACATACAGATGGCCAACAGGTACATGAAAAGATGATGAACAACATTAATCATCAAGGAAATGCAAATCAAAACCACAATAAGCTATCACTTACACTTGTCAGAGTGATTATTACCAAAAAGACAAGAAATCACAAGTGTTGGGGAGACCGTGGAGAACAAGTAACCCTCATGAACTGTTGCTGAAAATCCAAACTGGTGCAGTCACTATAGAAAACAGTATGGAGATGCCTCAAAAAAAAATTAAAAAATAGAATTACCATATGGTCCTGCAATTCCACTACTGGATATCTATCCAAAAAAATGAAAATGTTAATTCAAAAAGATATGCACCCCTCTGTTCATTGCAGCATTATTTACAATAGCAAAGGCATGCTAACAACCTAAGTGTCCATCAGTGGATGAATGGACGAAGAAGATGTTGCACACACACACACACACACACACACACACACGGATAATACTCAGCCATAAAAAAGGATGAAATCTTCCCATTTGCAACAACATGGATGGCCCATGAGAGTATTATATTAAGTAGTATGCGTCAGTAGAAGACAAATACCACATGCTTACCATGTGGAATTTAAAAAACATAGCAAACAAACAAAATCTTGACTCTTAGGAACTGAGAAAAGATTGGTGTTTCCAGAAGGGAGGGAGTTGGGGTATGGACAAAATGGGTGAGGGAGATCAAAAAGTACAATCTTCCAATTAAGAAATAAAGAAGTCATAGGGATGTAATGTACGATATGGAGAATAGGGACTATAATATCCTATGGACAATAGTATTGTATAGTGACAGATGGTAACTGGACTTTTTGTGATAACCATTTTGCAATTTAGACAAATGTTGAATCATATGTTGTATACCTGAAATGACTATGATATTGCATATCAGTTTTACCTTAATAAAAATATTTAGACAAAATAATTCAAAACTTCAATTCATTCTGAAAAACAACCAGTTTTGATTGAAAATGTCAAAGAAAATAAATAACCCCACATCTATTTGTCCTTCTCAAGTCAAAATAAAACCTTAAAATTGCTCCTCAAAATGGAAGGTGTGCTTATTTTTCATTTCAAACTAAAAGCAAGACAAAAGAAAACAAAAAAATCTGTAAAAATTTATGGAGGTTTCAAAATTGAGTGAAAAAATGGAATGGTCCCCTGAAGCCCTATTTAAAAAAACTTTTTAAAGTTTTCTTTATTTAAGTAATTTCTACCCCCAATGTGGGCCTCAAACTCACAATCCCAAGATCGAGGGTCATATGCTATTCTGACTGAGCCAGCCAGGTACCCCTTAAAATCCAATTTTTAAAATGTAGAAAATCCATATTCCTTGTAAATATTACAACTTAATATACAGGCAACCTAGAATAAACATGATAATAACAGTATTCTCAAGATTCAATCTACCATAACTAATCTCAGTCCTGACTTCACTATTATTTTCAATTAGCAATATTGATGAGTAGATGATTATCAAATAGCAATAAACATAAAATAGAAATTTGTTTCCAACCAAAGTAGGGCCAACACAGAAAAACATAGACAATAGCAGTTTGAAACCATACTTAGCATTAATTTAAGGGGGGAAACAGGGAGAATATGAGAAAGACAGATTAGTCTATCAATCGCCACATGTTCACATAGTATGTACATTTAGAAAAAAATAAATATTTGGAGATGTTTTTTCCATAAATTGTAAGCCACATAAAGAAACACATTATTTCATTTAGTGCATCAGTTTCTGAAGCCTCCTCCAGATGCCTCTTGCTGTCTCTGCCTCCCTTTCTAACCTCAGTCTGGGGACAGCCTTTCACTATACCTGAAGGTCAAGAGTTTAGACCTTGGGGTGAGGAGGAAATTTCTTTTTCACAACTTGGAGCACACTGTCCTTCACTTCCTAGGTGATGTTATTTATAATGACGAAATGATTCTACATTTTGTATTTGTCTTGTCTTTTTAAACCTTTTAATTGTTTTCAAAGCTTGAATAGAGGCTGTTGAGCACAGTGGCTATAACATCAGACCAGACTACAGATTCTCAGGCTGAGATTTTACAAATTGTTCAACGTTGATTGCATTATGTAACTGAGCTTGCTGGGTCACTAGAGGGATGTAAAGTGTCTGATGCATAATGAACAGGTGATTGAATAAATACCTGCTCAATAAATCAATACATTCTCATTAACAATCAGACCCTTACAGTATCCTTCTGTTTTTATAGATGAAGAATTGAGACCCGGTCATCGAGTTACTCAGGTTACCAGAAAAGGAGGAAAACACTTTTTTTTTTTTTTTTTTTTTTTTTGGCAACAGGCATCCTAATTTCCCTTGGAACTGGAGCCATGATGGAAGGAGGACTCATATACCATCTAATTATTTCTGAATGGGCACTCCACAGTTATTAAGCTACCAACAATCTGAGTAGAGGAAAATGATAGAAATGCTCACTGGTTACCATTATTATATCTCAGATTCATTCATTGGAAGAGAAAAGATGTCCTACCCAGATGCTGTCTTCTTGCTTGTACTGTTTCCAGTTGCGTCCTGTGTCACTGAACATCAGGCTGTAACTCGTCACCCAGTCAGAGCTTCCGTATCTTCCCTGCGTGGCCACTGCTGTAATCTCCACTCTGTTTCCCAGGTCCATCTGGAGCCACTGTTGAGCATTGGAATCTGCTGGGGACCAACCGCCAGTTCCTGGAAGAAGATCAGAGAGAGACTTGTAGTAACATCTCCCATGGCTGCGACTTTTAGCTCTCAAAGAGAATGAAATGGTGTGCCACTCAGATGTCTTTACCCCCCAAAGCGCCCTGCTCGTCCTTGCATGGCCTGATTTCCATTCTCCTCTTCCACACTATTCCCTTTCATGGTTCAAGATTCATCTCGAACCCATGCTGTCCCTTCCATAATTCTTCCTGTCTTTCCTCAGGCATTAGTTTCTATTTTTTGGATTCCTAGTACAATCGGTACTACTTATTTATTTTTATTCTCTTACAACCTTAACTTTATAACATGCTTTCTATCCTTTGCCTAACTGAGAGCTCCTTCCTTCCTTCTTTTCTCCACTCTTTCATCCCTCCCTCTACCAAGGCCCGGATATTTTTGCTGTGGATACCAAGATGAAAGATCATTGACTATATCTTTGACTCTGTCTCATCCATTCAACTGATGTTCTCTGAGCCCCTGGAGCATTCTGGATACTGAAGAAAGACATGCAAACAATTTGCAATTTGATGTGATAGGAAGCCTTCTAGAAGGCAAACACAAGGTACAATAGGAGCACAGAGGACAGAATATCTCTGTAGATGACAGAAAGGCCTTGAGATAGTGATGACAAGACAGTACAGCTGAAGCCTGAAGCAAGTATGACCATACTGCAGGCAAACAAGGTTAAAGAGAGAAAACGTTGGAGAGATCAAACAGGGCCAAGGGAACAGCATGCACAAAATCTCAGGGGACAGGAGGCAGTGTGCCATTTTTCTGTATCTACACGGGATTCAGTATACTTGACACACAGGAACATTCTTACATGGGACAAAAGACTCTGGGCCCTAAAAATCCATTATTTGATATACTGGGCCTCTGCAAAAGATCAATATTAGCTCTTGCACAGTTGGAAGACTTGTGGCCTCAGTCTTCTCTAATTGTTTCACATGGTAATAATGAAGTCAATAATCATTTTTACTGACCCTGGAATTAACAAATCTTCCAAATCCTGAGTGGAATCCTGGAAAGGCAGAATGTGTATGCCATGGGTGGGATTGCCTCTGTGAAGCACCTTGCTCAGGGTATCAAGTTGGTGAGTTAATTAAATTTTCAATTTAGGGGACATCTGGGTGGCTCAGTTGGTTAAGCAGCTGCCTTCGGCTCAGGTCATGATCCCAGCGTCCTGGGATCGAGTCCCACATTGGGCTCCTTGCTCGGCAGGGAGCCTGCTTCTCCCTCTGCCTCTGCCTGCCACTCTGTCTGCCTGTGCTCGCTCTCTCTCGCTCTTTCTCTCTGACAAATAAATAAATAAAATCTTTAAAAAATTTTTTTTCAATTTAGAGGACTTAATCAATAAATCCCTTTTGATTTCAACCTATGTCATTTAAAATCATTTTAGTAATGTCCTGGTCTACTTTCTCACTATCTCTGAAGGAATCAATGAGACTTCTTCCTGGTAATCGAGAACTTTTCTGAGCCCTGGCTCCCCAGTGTAGGCAGCCCATCATTGATGGAAGCAGACAGGTAGGCACAGGAGATGGAGGACATGAGGTGAACCCTACTTTAGTCATAGGCACATCCTGCAAGTTAGGTGTTGATTCTCTCCTAATCCTGCAAGTTAGGTGTTGATTCTCTCCTGTTAAGCTTTGGTTTGATTTTTTTTTTTTTTTTCACTTTCCTGAGAAGACTGAAATGCAGGGAAAGGAAGAGAGGGAACATGCTCAGCACCTATTATGGAATGTATTTTATTAAGTGTTCTGCAAGACACGGATACAGTGGCAGATATGGCTGATTTTCCTAATATCCATTTCTATTCTTCTCTGGTGGGTATGAAGCTTGATTTCATTTTCATCTCTCCATCCTATTATACTTATAGCCACAGAGATAAGTCCTCTCTAATCAAGATAGGAATAGGAAGAAGACATGCCACTTAGAAGCCAACTGGTCTCTTGCCCACTTGTTTCCCCTTCTATGACTGATGGATGCAGTTGGCACCAAGGCCCACGTTGATGGCAAAACAACAATATGGGAAGATCTTGGACTCCCATATCATCACATGAAGGAAAGCATCTGTCTACTTGAATGCCTGCCCCAAATAATAATATGAATAAGAACTAAGCATCCATGTTGCTCAAGACATTGTGGATTAGAACTTTTTTGATACTGCAATTCAGCCTACTTTAAAACATACATAATATCCTGTAAGATAAATAGCGCAATTGCCGGTATATAGTTCAGGAAACTGAGATCCAGCAAGTTTGGAACACCTGACAGTTGGGATTCAAGCATTGCTCTTTGAGACTATTATGTAGGAGAAAAAAAAATGTTTCAGAAAAAAATTTTTTTTCAGCAGAAAAACAAACAAACAAACAAAACAAAACAAAACCCAGGAAATCAATAAAGAAGAAAGGCATAGGGAGGAGGCATTTGAGCAGAGATTCTGACATGCCAGACCTGGAAGTACATTTTTGTCTAACAGCTCTGTCTTTACTAACTTGTCCATAATTGCCAGTCCTGACTACCTTCTCTCAACTTCTCACAACTGACAGAGAGGCTTAAGAAAAGCATCTATATTTCCAAAAAAAAAAAAAAATTTAAAAGTCCAAAACAATTTTGAGCCTATTCTTTATTTCCATTCAACTTCTCCTCCTGCCCATTTCATGGGGTCTCTTTCTTCTTAAGTGAAAAAAAGCAAGTTTGTATAAACTATATATCATGTGTTAAAACATGATCGAAGATAAATTTGTATGGTGATTTCTTCCGAGTGATGAAACTATGAGTGATTTCATCCTTTTATGCTTTTTGCCTATAACATATTTTCTATTATCAGTATGTTTTTCTTACATAAATGGAGACTCACATTATTCATATTTATGTGGTTTATTGCCTAAAGAATACGTACAGCAATTGAACAGCTGGTGACAACTTGTGACTTTTTATGTGATCATCACTATTTTTGAAATCAGAATCCTCAGACCTTAACTATTCCTCTTTTATCCTCAATAATCAGCAGCCAGACTTCCTAGTCATATTTTAGGATTTTTTTCTTCATTTATCCTAATTATTATCCTCACATATGTTAAGAATTTTTGTTAAGAATGGAAGAGAGAAAACAAAATGACAAGGAACTCTCCCTGTCACCACACAAAACATAAAATCACAGAAGACTGACCGAAAACCAAACTAAACCAAAACAAGACAAAACAAAGAGAGTTAATGCTAAGATTTCTGCAAATTTGTCTAAAGAAAATCACATCTCCCTTTTGTCCACAGTAGAATCCGTAGCTTATTAATCACCCTGAAATTAACTGAAATAGAATTGTTGCTGTTCACCTTCATTAACACATGAGTTAAAAATGTTCCAAACCCAGAAGCTTCAACCTAAGCTCTTAAAACAGAGGGACACTGTCTGGGTGATAATTGCCAAGAACTCTTTTCCTGCTGTTGAAGATGCTCCCTGCATTACAGCTAATAGACCAGGCACCCGGGGTTGCCATGGTTGCTATGGCAAACATTTTGTTCCTTGCCCCAAACAATAAATGTGTTTTCAGAATGATGAGAGAGGCCTAGGATACTATTTGCAGCTACTCTAAACACATACCATGCCCACACTAGCTTTCTCTTTCTGAATTATTCTCTAAATTGGGGGTGTAACATACACACAGATACCTGTGTCACAGGTGTAAACTTAGGCAGTGCTGTCTGTAAATGTGGCTGAGGTATAAATGACTATGAACTGCTATTCCCATAATCCCTGTAGTTTAAATTTAAGAGAATTTAATTAAAAAGTTAAGGGAGGATTTCAATTTTAGAGGAAAACTAACTTCACTTTAGATTTTAATATCATCTAAAATTTTCTAATAGCTTTCAAACATGGGATCCTGAATGATTTTCACATTATATTTTAGCACAGCCCAAGCCCTGAACATTACATTTACCTTATGTGACTTAGGAAGAGGGTGGAAAAAGGGGATTATGGACTGAAAGCCAACAGACCTGGTTCAAGATATTATTCTGCTCTCAAGGTTAGACTGGATGAGAAATTCTCAAAGGGGTTCAATCATCAGAAACACCTTGAGGTGTTTGTGAATATGAGAGTACACATTCTTGGGCCTTCACCTTGACGACTTATTCTAGGGCCTAACCTGGGCATCCAATTCTTTAGGAAGTTGTTCCTGGCATGCTGAGTGGTTTGGGAAAAACTGGATGAGACCACCTCTACAATTTCAGTTCTAATATTTTACCACTAAGGATTGTTTTATTTAGCTATATAGTGGTCCAAAATAGCTTAAATCCAACATGCCATCATTTTTTTTTTAAGATTTTATTTATTTATTTGTCAGAGAGAGAGAGCGAGAGAGTGAGCACAGGCAGACAGAGTGGCAGGCAGAGGCAGAGGGAGAAGCAGGCTCCCCGCTGAGCAAGGAGCGCGATGTGGGACTCAATCCCAGGACGCTGGGATCTTGACCTGAGCCGAAGGCAGCCGCTCAACCAACTGAGCCACCCAGGCATCCCCAACATGCCATTATTGATGATCAGAAACAATAACAAAAAATAACTACCTGGAGTTGCTTCTGGATCTAAAGATGGACACCCTTGTCTCATTTGACCCCCCAAGTCCCCACACCAAACACAGATGCGCAGTAAAATTCACACTTAACAATTGGCAAGGAAATCTGAAAAACTGTGAATTGAGAAATATCCACCTCAGCTCTTATTGAATAGTAATTTACCCAGTTAACCCTTTTGCTCCTTCTCATCAAACCTATCCTGCACGACCTTGGAGTGCTCATTCATACACAGGATTAGCTGAAACATGGTCCTTGCTAAGTGCTCAGCACCCTCCTGTGTACTTGGCACACATGGACTCACTCACCGTCACAGTAGCTTTTATGATAGATACCATTATGCCCATTTTACAGGTGGTGGTACTGAGGCCAGAAAGGTTGGACAGCATTTCCAAGATCACACAACTAGTAAGTGGCAGAACAGGGGATTCGAAACCACAAAACCAGGACCCAGAGCCCAAACTTAACCACTCAGCAATACTGCCTCCAAACAGGATGGACAGAAAAACCTTCCTCCTGCTGCTTTTTCTTTTCCAAAATAGTGATTCTCATGAGAAACATAATTCACACTTCAGATTTTGTTTTGAATATCTCACCTGATACCCACAGCAATCAGCAATGTATCTTTAGTTTCCATTTATGAAAGAATAAAGCAGCCTCGGAGGGTCAACCAGGTAATGGTGGTGAGAGACTGTTCTCCAACCCAGTCCTTCCAATGCTTCATCCCTACCTGAGGTTCCAACAGGGACTAGGGTCTTCAGCCTTAGAAATGATCCTTATGGAGAATTCTAAACAAGGTTTAAACTAGGACAAGAGAAACAGATCTTCTGACTCCCAGCAACAACCTCCTCAACCCTTTACACCATGATGCTTATTCCTCACTTCACATGCTAGGGAGGCTCTAAGCATAAAACAGAATAACTGGTAGAAAATGGAGGAATTCCTCAGTTTCTACAATTATTTCCACTTCTAACTCAGAAAAGGAAACGAGAGTTGATTGGTGTCACACACTGGAAATGGGCACAAGATGGATTATATATAGCCCTCTGCTCAGCAAAATTTTACAACTATTATTCTAAAAGAGTCCATTTAGTACAAGACCAATAGGAACTAGAATCATCACATACACGCGCATACACACAGCATTTTCACACCTACTCTGTTTGAAGCACACAGCCACTTTTAAAAGCCCTAAAATAATTCCTGCAAGGAATAATTTTCTTAGGCACATGCGTTCCCCCAGATTTACACAAGACTCTCAAAAGCTACAGGTACATTGTCACCAATGACTGGAAGGTTAGCTTGAATTATTAGTTGCATCATTAATTATTAAATAGTTCATGCCCATATAAGCAAAAGTTCAAGATTTTTCAGGGACAAAACTACCTAGATATGGTAATGAGAAAGGCAGAGACACTGTTCCATAAATATTTAATGTTATACAGTATGGTTAAGAGTGATAACAACATTCACAAACTTGCACACAGCACTGAGGAGGGCTTCCTACACCTCCATGTACAGAGATGTTATCATCCATTTATAGCAGGACCTGTGGCTGGGCAGGGATTTCTGAGGCTGGTGGGATGTTGTCTGGAAGCCTGGGCATCATCATCCTTGTGCTATTGGGCAGGTATGGTAGGACCTGGGCGTTTCAGGCCAGCCCTGGCCGGGACTCTCCCACTTCCACCTGCACATTTATTCAGGCACTGGAGAGACTTTTGAGGATAAAGAAAGTGGGAGCCTGGCCAAACACCCTGTGGGTTTCAAAACAGATAAAACCTGTAGGAAAACCTGATGTGTGGGGCGCCTGGGTGGCTCAGTAGTTAGGTGTCTGCCTTCAGCTCAGGTCATGATCCCAGGGTTCTGGGATCGAGCCCCACATCGGGCTCCCTGCTCAGAGGGAAGCCTGCTTCTCTCTGCCTGCTGCTCCCCCTGCTTGTGCTCTCTCTCTCGCTGTCTCTCTCTGTCAAACAAATAATAAATAAAATCTTAAAACAAAACAAAACAAAAACCTGAAGTGGACCTATTGAGGCCAATTTGCAGAGAAGACCAAAGGAGATTAGAAGAGGAGACTCATGAAAGGGAGGGGAGAGTCTGGGTCTGATTCAGATCTAGTCATAACTGAGGCTGCCTCAAGAGTAATGTTGGGGCAACAGTGGCTCTCTGTGTGTGACTTGGCTAGGTTCCCCAGAAGTCAATTATGAAGCATGGATTGGAGTGTCAATAGTTTCTTTGGAAATTGACCCCAGGAAGTTGGGTTGGGCAGATGGAGATGAGACAGGGAAGGAAGGAGAGCCAATCCTTGGCACATCAGCAAGCGAGCCTTCCTGTCGATGAGCTTAATCCCATCAGTGCAGGATGCAACTTAGGGTTCTATTACCAGAGTGTGTTATCATAAATCATAAATATAACAACTCAGTCCCATACTGGTTGAAAATAATGGCAGGGAGAGAGAGAAACTTCAGGTAGCGTAAAGAAGGAGTAGGTGTTGGGGTTGAAAGTGGTAATGTTGGGGGGAGATCCTAAGGTATCCTAAGTTTTTTTCTGTGGTCTTCCTTAGCTGATGGATTCATCCCCCAACTGTGGATGCAGGCTGACAACTAGAGCTGTCTGTCCCCTTCTCCAGAGATTTACCATTAGCCAAACAGAAGCGTGCTTGCCCAGGAAGCTGCCACTTCCTGGTTCTCATCTCAGGCAGTGATGGACTGCTACACAGTTCCTAAAATCAATCCCGTTGTCTCAAGACATGGCTGATGCTTGTGGTGCAATCTGTGGTCCAGAACCTCCTCCTGGCATTAGAGGGAAGCAAGGCTTCAGTTGGGACCATGTTTCTTGCTAGTTTTCCCCTCTCCTATCCCTCACAACCTGTCTCCAGAATCACTCCCCCACAAATAATTTGAATCAGAAGTCCCATGACAGGCCAGCTTCTAAGACGTCCTTGTACTGGAAGTGGTGAGGTCATGAGATTTGGGCTCCAACAGCCCTTGCTATAGTGTGTACACTTGTACACACACCTATGTGACTGGGTTTATCAGAGAGAGCTGTGTTTTACTCTGAAGGGTTCTAGTGCTCATTACTCAGATAGCTATGGTGTCCTACAGTGAGTACTTCCCTTTTGAAGAGTGTAGCCATTAAGGACCTCATTGATCAAAAAAGTACATCAGGCTGAGCATTTCACAGTTCAGAAGTTATACAGGAAGTGAGAGAAATCAGCAAGAGGGCATTTAGGGCTTGGAAATTTTGGAGGTCAGTCCCAAGGAGGATCTCTCACATGTATGCCCCTTGCAGGCCAAGGATTGATTCACATACACATAAAAACACTCAGGTGAGAAGGTCATGTATATAAAACATGAAAAGACTGCAGAACTATGCTGTTCAATGTGGTAGCTACTAACCACATGTAGCTCTTTAAATTTGAATTAACTTGTCTTAAACTTTTGGTTCTGAAGTAGCCTTAGCCACATTTCCATAGCCACGTGTAGCTAGTGGCTACCTTATTAGATAGCACAGCTAAAGAATATTCCATCCTTCCAGAACTTTCTATTGGCTAGTACTGCTCTAGAATTTCTCTTATAAAGTGGTGGAAGCTGAGTTCTATTTAATTTGTCAGATCAATACAATTTAACTCTACGCATTGGTACTCAGGCCTGGGGGTGCTTTTAGTGGATCATTAATTACTCATTTAATGGATATATAATTATTGAATTCCATCCATGAGTAAAGCAATATAAAAGATTGAGGAGCAAGAGAAGACACTTTTCCTATTTTTAGGCATATAGAGAAAAAAAGTGACACTCCCAAGATTTTTGAAGGGAAAACGGAGCCGTGGAATTGAAAGTCATTTAAACCTGCAAATCTCATATTGTTGGCATCACCACTTAAAACTTCTCTCTCCATGAACAGGATACTTTTTGCACAGTTCACATATTACATTTATCTTGGCTTCCTGGGGCAGTTTTGTTTAAAAGACAGTGCCCAATCTAAGTCTGGTGCTTGAGTTGAAAGAGTTACTTTCGACTCTGTGACTTTGGGCAAGTAATTTCTCTACTTCTATAAAAATAATATAGTTCAGTGTCCATTCTAGCAAGAATCAAGGATCAAGATAATATTTGTCTACTCATAGATTTTATGACATAGGCCCCCAAATGGCTAAATACAAGTGTACTTAATTGTTACTTCAAAAGCTTCATTTTGGGTTCCAAAAACTAATTATGGCATCAGTTCAACCCACTAGGAAATTACTCCTTTGGCTGGAATATGTGCTGTGTAACCCTCCAAAATCATGGAGATACAGCTCAAGATAGACACACACACACACACACACACACACACACACAGGAGAGAGAAGAAACTTCATTAATTATTCTCTTAATCCCTATCAGATTATTAGTCTAAAGCCAGTGAAGGTAATTCCACCACCCTTGACAGTGATTGGGTCCAGGAGTGGACATATGATCAGATTATGGCTAAATGGACAGAGAAAAACTGCTGGTGATGTGAAAGCTGAGTGGTTGGGCAGACTTGGGTTCTGGAAGTGTCTCACAGCTCTACTCCATGGTTCTCAAACCTGAGCATATCAGAACCAGTCGAGGGGCTTGGAAAAACAGAGGTTCTTAGGTCCCACTGCCAGAGTTCCTGGTCTAGCAGGTCTGGGTTAAGTCCAGACAATCTACATTTTGGTTAACAAGTTCTGAGGTGATATTCAGCATGCCGCTGTTCTGAAGAACTGAATTTGATGGCTTAAAAGCAAGCATTAGGACTCCATGCTTTCTGTTTCCCAAAATGTTGTTGAATCAGGCTGAGATAGGGGTTGGCATATTATTAGCTGGAGAAGGATGTGGGCTGTGAGGATGGCATTGCTGAACTGAATCCACCAGCCCTGGAGCCTGGTGCTCACTGAGGATTTCCTTTGATGTAGGGTAATATGTATTCCTTTTTTATTTTTTTAAGTAGAATAAAACACAGATACAGAAAAACCTCACGAACCCAATATTTAACTTAATAAATTACTCCAAGGTGAACACCCTTGCAACTACCATGCTGTTCAAGAAACAAAAGTACAGACACCTCTCAATCTCCATGCACCTAACTTCGATTACTTAGTATTTTTTCACATTGCTGAGGTTTTTCTTCCAAGCTAGCGAGTTTTCTGTTACTTGCACACAAATTTACCCTAACAGAGATATCTCAGGGATTATACCGATTGCTCTGAATATTTTTGTGGAAGGGATTGATTAGAAGCAAGTCTTTAGCAAACAAATGACATGGATTCTCTTATAAAATCTGGACTTTTATCAAACATATACATTGATTAGAAAAATAAAGTCCAGACACAAGTAAGTGATTGCATAGACAAGTCTAAGAGAAGTGTAGTTTGAGACTCTCAAAAGGGGCCCCAGGAAAGGCACCACCGCAGAATATGGAGCATCCAAACAGGAATCCTGGAGAAAGATGAACTGCTTGTTTATATTTACTCTTGTTTTCTGGTTTCTTGAGGTGGTTATATGTTACCATTTTCACTCCATATGGTGGATTCAATAACCCTTAGCTCATCTTTTTTTTTTTTTTGAAGATTTTATTTATTTGACAGAGTGAGATCACAAGTAGGCAGAGAGGCAGGCAGAGAGAGAGGGGGAAGCAGGCTCCCTGCCTAGCAGAGAGCCCGATGCGGGGCTCGATCCCAGGACCCTGAGATCATGACCCGAGCCGAAGGCAGAGGCCCAACCCACTGAGCCACCCAGGCACCCCAACCCTTAGCTCATCTCCTTAATGGCATTTACACAATGTCTTTTTTTTTTTTAAGATTTTATTTATTTATTTGTCAGAGAGAGGGAGAGAGAGAGTAAAAGCATAACCAGGAGGAGGGGCAGGCAGAGGAAGAAGCAGGCTCCTTGCTGAGCAAGAAGCCTGATGCAAGACTTGATCCCAGGACCCTGGGATCATGACCTGAGCCAAAGCAGGTCAACTGAGCCACCCAGGCATCCCATTTCCACTATGTCTTAAGTGAAAAGTTTCTAGATAGATTTTAAACAAAGGAATTGAGTGGACTCTATCTAACTATTCCAGGTTAAACAAAGTAAAAGTATCCACCATACAATATGCTATTCAAATACAATTATTTCCATCTGTATGTGACCTTCATTACAAATACAGTGGTAAACTGTCATCACTAGACAAGTGTACGTCATTAATTACCCTGCTCTTAGTTGCATTACTGTATTTTTAAGTTACAATGCTTTAAGTTAAATTCAGTGAACTGGCAAACTGAAGACCTTGTCTCTTTGCAAAGTATTAGTGGTATCAGATAGGTGATTGCTTGAGCTAACATTTTACAGAGTGCTACTTAGAAATAATCTCAGCTTGGCATTTCAAAGGAAGTGACTGGCTATCAGAAGGAAAAGTAAAGCGTCAATTACGTGGGTTTGTCTATCACTCTCAATTTGTTGAATGTTGATGTTTAGAAGCTCTTAAGAATTATATTATTAGGGAGCAAAAGTGTTCATGGTTCTTCCTTTCTTAAAATCATTGTGTTTTGCAGTTATCCTGGCTGAATAGAGAGAGAGTCATCACATTCGATTTGTCTACATTGAAACAGGGTCCCAAGGCTCCTGTTAAACACCAGAAGATTTCTATTCTGTATCTCTCAATGATCTATTGCTGTCTTAGTCAGAGAAGAGGCCTAGGGCATTGTTTAAATATCTAGGTCAAGGTTAATTTTGCCCACAGGTCTATTAGACCATAGTGTGATTTCAGAGGCACGGAGAAGGCACAGGTGTCCATATCTCTCTTTCTCTCTTGATGCATGAAAATCCAGTCTTTTGTGGTTAAAATACTGGCAATACTACCTGAAATGTCAAAATGACCTGAAAGGGATGAAAATTATGCTAACCCCACCTTTACTCAAGATCTCAAATCAACATGAATAAAGATGTTAGTTAACTAGGGATAGACAGAATTAAATTCAATTCTGAATAATTAGCTGCCTATCCTAAAAATCAGTGACTTAACCTCTCTGAGTCTATTTCCTCATTCTTAAAAATGTGAATGATACCAACTGTCTTAGAGTACCGATATGACGACACAAATAGAGCTTAAGTTTCTACTTCTTAGTTTCGAGCATGGTTTCTTATTCATAATAACTTGGATAACTCTGGTTTCCTCCCATCCCCCAGCACCCACCTCTGAGATCCTGAGCTGAAAGAGGCAGAGAGGTTAAGAATTGAAGAGGCATATGATCAGAAGTCTGTGTAAATGCAACTCTGGCTAAAGCACAGATTCTGATCAGATGTTTGGGGGCGGAGGCTCAGATTCTGCATTTCTAACAAGCTCCAAGGTGATGCCCCAGGATCCACAGAGTCCACACTTATTTCAAATATCGAGGAGAGCATAAGGTCACAAAGGAAAGCACAGAACTTGACTCTGGTCATGCTGGGGGTAGGGGCAGTGAGAGCAGGATTTAAAAAAAAAGGAAAACTGAAAAGAAGGAAAGAACCCTTCAAGTGGAGGAGAAGAAATGCAGTGACAGAGTTCTGCTCGTCTCACTGTCTTTTTATCTTTTTAAACGGATTAGATGATATCCGTATCACGTCTGGCTCAATCAATTCAGGTGGGAGACTGGTGCTGTCATTTGCAAGCAGGCATCATGGTGCTGCCTGTGAAATTGGATCCTCAGGACTGTCACCTAGCTATCTGGAACAAGTCCCCAGATAGCTGATATCACTGTAATTGTGAGAATCCTGATGCCTGAATTGCTCTGAATCCATTTCTCCTTATAGAAGGACCAGTGACACCAAACCAAAAACCAACTTCCAAAGACCTTCAGGGGTCCTTAGGTTTTTGCAACCAGTGTTGCCCAAGGAGAAAAATAAAAAGTGTGCATGGAATCTGTGCTAAATGGGGGCAAGGGTTTTGAGCCTCTTCACTGGTCCACGAGCCCAGGAAATTAAAAAGGCCTTGACATAAAAAATCAGATTCTCCATGGCAACAAAATTGTCATGCTAGAAACATACCCATCTCAACTTACACAGGCAAGCATCTCAAAAATATATCAAGTGAGGAAGAGAGATTAAAATTTCAAGGAATAAATGGTAAAGGTAATTGTTTGCAAAACTGTGTATGGGGGGAAAGAGCGATAGGGAAAGAAAAATACGAACCTCTCCTCTCACGGGGCCAGATATGTCTGTTCTTATTTGCCTTTTAATCATATAAAGTAACTTAAAACCTTCTCACTCTGGATCAGGTCGAAGCCACAGCTGAGCAGCTTCCCGCCGTGCACCCAGCACTGCACTTTCTGCTGACAGGAAGGGCTTTTCCAAGCCCAGCTGACTTTAAAGCCCGGATCAAAAGCTTTCTTGCCACAAAACAAATCACACTGGACAAAGTTAGATGCCTCCTAAGCCACAATTGTATAGCTTGACTTGGTAAGTTAATAGTGATCTGACCTCCCGCTTAATATATTTTGTCAGTTTTTTTTAAGTAATTAGTTCTCTCTCTCTCTCTCTCTTTTTTTTTTTTTTTTGCTTTTTCTTTCTTTGTGTATGGATGAGAGAGGGCTGAAGGATGTGTGGAGGGAGAGAACAAAAGCTCTATTCGGCAAATCCCTTCCCTAGAGGAGCAAGTGTTGTCAACACTATTGCAACGGGCACTCACCACTCAATCTCCCTCCCAGTTTGGTGGATTGCCCAGATTTTGGCTTCCACAGCAGTACCTCAGGGCAAAGGTTGTTTCCAAGGGCATGTCTTTTCTCGGAAAGATTCCTTTGTCACTGACAGAACTCATGACATCTGCTTCACTCAGGGTCTGAGAGTACTCATCAGCACACCTTTCCTATAGTCTTCTTTTGAACTTTTGAATGGATCCCTGTTTCCGACATGACAAACTTAACAGCAGGGCAGCATTTCCCCCTGTGTATAGGTCAGAGATGTGCTTGCTTGAGTTCGGAGCACACACGAGAGGTAAAGTGGTCCTCATTACTATGTTCAGTGTATGCCAAAGGTGTATGTGGTTGCCCAGAGTCGACAGTTTTAAATGGTGCTCAGGACTTGCAGGCAAGTTGCTCTTTAGGAAATAGCTCAACAGTGAATAGCTATGAGAACGTTGTTGAGCACACTCCATATGAGAGAGACATAGCTTCCTGGAAGTCAAGATTTTTACAACCTGGATTTCTTCTTGGGTGGCCTACCAGGAAGATTCTTTATAAACATATAGAAATCTGAATGAGGCAGAGTAGAAGGAATTCATGAAATACAGTGATAAGTGAATAAATGGATGAATAAGCAAATGAATGAATGGAGTATGTTAAGAAAAAAATATCCAGAAATTGGGGAATCTGGGTGCCTCAGTCAGTTAAGCGTCTGCCTTCCACTCAGGCCATGATCTTGGAGTCCTGGGATCAAGCCCTGTTTCTGGCTCTCTGCTCAGCAGGGAGTCTGCTTCTTCCTCTCTCTTTGCCTATCCCCACCCCTCAGGCTCTCTCTCTCTCTCAAATAAATAAAATCTTTTAAAAATGAATGAATGAATTAATCAATAAAACATATATGGAGAATTCAAATTAAAACCAAGATGTTCTTTGAAATCTCCAGTATATCTGAATGTATCCTAGGTTTCAAACCATGCAGAACAGTTTGCATTTCTGGGCATATTTGATGTTTTTCCTCTTTTAAAGTAAAAGAGAAGTTTTAAAGAAAGACATGAAGAAAGAAGTGTTCATTAGATAGAGATATATAATACTTCTAGGCTTTTTCAGTGGACAGACAGCATGTAAGTCTGTTTTTACAGGAGAAAAAAGTCATTACCATACTGACATTTCCAAACTAAACAAAAATTAGTTTTCTCAACTTTCAGATTTCTATATTTAGAAAATTCATAAGACAACAATCTATTCTTAATAATATTAACATAACTTATGTTTTGTTATAATGCATGCTATATATTTATATATTCTGTATAAGTAGCATTTGTGTGTGCATATGTACACATACATATTACTACATATGTGTATATGCATAGATGTATATATGTCCTAATATATGGGTTTTTGTGTTTGTGTGTGTGTGTGTGTGTGTGTGTGTATAACTATATGCATCTATATTGGCTCTCTATCCTATTTTATATATATACATATGCATGCACATTATTTATATTATATATAAAGATAATGACATCAATATTATCACTAACAAAAATGTTAGCTATTAATTACTTGTATGCTAATTTACATTATCCATGTAAACTCTTTATGAATAGGATTTGTGCCTGTTTTTACCACTATGTGCTAAAGTTCTAACAGAGTGCCTAGTACATAGTAGGTGCTCAATAAATATTAATAGAAGAATTTTGTTTGTAAATTCATTCAACTTATCAGTTTGGAACTCTTGTTGTATTTTAGAATCAACTAGAAATCTTGTGTTTATTTACCTCATCAATCTCCACCTTTGGGCCCCATTTCTGACAATT
The DNA here is from genome assembly GCA_004024625.1 of Mellivora capensis. Classification (NCBI taxonomy): domain Eukaryota; kingdom Metazoa; phylum Chordata; class Mammalia; order Carnivora; family Mustelidae; genus Mellivora; species Mellivora capensis. Next base: position 75,458 of record PISX010007343.1, read on the forward strand.
AATTCAGAATATCTGAGGTACGAGCTCAGACAGTATTACTTATAAAGCTTCCCAGGTGATTCAAATGTATAGCTTGTGGATGAGAACCAGTGATTGAACCTCTCCTTGAGGCTGTGTTAAATTCCCCCGGGGGCAATGGCTGGACCCAGGGAATGAAGGGGAGGCTGCCAGCCCTGGCAGTTGTGCTAGAGGATGACTTCTAGGCCAATGGTGTCTCAACTTTCTGAGACTGAATCTCCTGCATGGCCTTGCTGATGTAAACTCTAGTTGAGAGAAGAAAGAGAGAGCAACATCCTCTCTATACATACTCATGCTGTTCTTGGTCTCAGGCACACAGATTCTCTAGTGAGCAGGATAATTATAATAAACTGGAGCAGAGACAACTGTGCTCTGTCAATATCTGTCCATTAGGGGACAAGCTGGCATATGATTAGACTCACAGCTTCTCCAGAAACTGCCCAGGTGCTACTAGGCAGTAATGACTTTTTGCCACTGTAGAGTTGGATGGGATTGGGACAAACTCTGGCCCTGGATGCCCCATCGGAAACACATATTAAAATCTTCCAAGCTGTGTTTCTTCCTGAACTGCAAGTAGACCTCCATGCTCCGGTCCAACTTTCTACCCTGCAGGGAGAAGTATCTTTTGAATGTGAAAGTCTTCCTCAATCTGCATATAATGTGTCAAGGCAGGCATTACTGCTCCACTTTATAGGTCAAGAGCAGAGAGGTGACCAGTAGGTGATCACAGAGCTTGTAAGTAAATGCCGTAGGCATCAGTCGAACTCTGGATAATTTGTTTCCAAGTCTCCTTCTAATATTATTTTTTTACATTTTTTATTGTGTGACTAACATGTCACCATAAAATGCCTCATTAGTTTTTGATGTAGTGTTCCAAGATTCATTGTTTATGTACAACACCCAGTGCTCCATGCAATACATAACCTCCTTAAAACCCACCACCAGGCTCACCCATCCCTCACCCCCTCCCCTCGAAAACCCTCAGTTTGTTTCTCAGAGTCCACAGTTTCTCATGGTTCATCTCCCCCTCTGATTTCCCCCAATTCACTTTTCCTTTCCTTCTCCTCATGTCCTCTACGTTATTCCTTATGCTCCACAAGTAAGTGAAATCATATGATAATTGACTTTCTCTGCTTGACATATTTCACTCAGCATAATCTCCTCCAGTTCATCATAATTAGCCACCAGGGAAATTCAGATCAAAACCACATTGAGATGCCACCTTACACCAGTTAGAATGGCAAAGATTAACAAGGCAGGAAACAACAAACGTTGGAGAGAATGTGGAGAAACCCTCTTACACTGTTGGTGGGAATGCAAGTTGGTGCAGTGCAGCCACTTTGGAAAACAGTGTGGACATTCCTCAAAAAATTAAAAATAGACCTACCCTATGACCTGGAAATTGCACCAATATAGACCTTTTAAACCTTTGTTAGTGAACCAATTAGCCCATGGGGTGATTAGGAGCTAAACCTATGTTTTGTATGACTTGGATTTGAATCAAAGCATCTCCCCTTCATAACTGTGTGATTTTAAGCAAGTTATACAAATTTTCTGAGCCTCAGGAACCCTATCTGAAATTAAAAGGTAATACTACTTATCTTACAGTATCTTTCTGAAGAAAAAATACCTTAATATAGGTGAAATGTTTTATGAAATTCTTGGCACAGGGTATTTAGCAAAAAGGTAGTGTTAGTACACAATTGTTATTAATAGTTTCCTGCTGGGTCATTGATTATTTATTCTTTTTCCTTTAGAATAGCATTCTTGGGGAACCTGAGTGGCTCAGTGGGTTGAGCCTCTGTCTTCAGCTCATGTCATGATCTCAGGGTTCTGGGATCAAGCCCCACATTGGGCTCTCTGCTCAATAGGGAGCCTGCTTCTCTCTCTCTCTGCCTGCCTACTTGTGATCTCTCTCTGTCAAATAAATAAATAAAATCTTAAAAAAAATAGAATGGAATTCTGTTTTAAAATTTATTTACTTTTTAAATTTAAATTCAATTTAGTTAACATGTAGTGTATTATCAGTTTTAGGGGTAGAATTTAGTGATTCAGCAGCTGCATATAACACCTTACGTTACATGCCCTTCTTAAGGCCCCTCATCCAGTTACCCCATCCATACCCACCTCTCCTCCAACAACCCTCGATTTGTTTTCTTAGTTAAGAGTCTCTTATAGCATTCTTAAACTCCTTTCTTTTTTTTTTAATTTTTAAAAAGATTATTTATTTATTTATTTGACAGAGAGAGAAAGAGAGAGAGATCACAAGTAGGCAGAGAGGCAGGCAGAGAGAGAGGGGGGAAGCAGGCTCCCTGCTGAGCAGAGAACCTGATGTGGGGCTCGATCCCGGACCCTGAGATCATGCCCGGAGCCGAAGGCAGAGGCCTATCTACCTGAGCCACCCAGGCACCCCCTTAAACTCCTTTCTTAACAAGACCACATAACTTGCTAACTTAAATTACTGATCCCATTATAACAGAATACCTGTAAAATATAGTACAAAAGAGATACCAAATATACAAACAAAAATTACAAATCATTCTTATGAATAATGAAAATTCAAAATTATAAATTAAAATGTCAACAAGTTAAAAAATAAAATTTGACAAGTTAAATCATTCTGCACATTATATCCATAACACAATCACCAATTATAACTTATTCAGAAAGCAAATAGGGGCCAATATTTGAAATTTTACTAATATGATGTACTTCATATTATCAATGAGAAGATATAATTAGGAATAATTAATATGAACTCGAACAGATCAGAATACCTCTTGAAGTTGCATGTACATTTTTTGTCAACTTGAGAAAGAGTTTATAATGTTCTCTAGTGAGATAAAAACATATAAATATTATCAAGATGTTAATAATCTTTAAAAAGTAAAAAAATAAATCTTAATCTTTAAAAATTAAAAAATATCAATTACATAGATATATATATTTAAATGAACATATATATCATAAAAATTAACCAAATCTGACTAAAATATATCTATCTAGATACCCAACATTATGTTAAAGACATTTCACCTTAGAGATCAGTTAAGTGTTTCCTGCTATTACTTCCATCATACATGGTAAAGATACACACCCAACATTTAACCACAGTTATCTCTAGCTGGTAAGCTTGCAAGTTAGTTGCATTTTCTTACTTTTATTTAGTAGTACTATATGTTTTTAAAATTAGCGACATTTATTTCATTGTAAAATCTGAAGTTATTGAATGGACTATATCGGTAGATTTAATTCATGTTTATTATAAACATGTTTCAGTAATAATATATTTTGGTAGCTATTTATGTTAGATGTATGAAATATAAAAAGAAAGCAATTAAAAAAACCCTTAATTTTACCAAAGCCTCTCGTAATAATCAAGAATAGTGTGGGTTGGGGAGATAAGAATTGGCATAGTTTGATACCCATTATGCACAGAAAAACAGGGTTTAATTCCATTTTAACCCTCTCTTCCCATTCTTCTTCTGAACAGTACTCTTGGGTATGATCCCAGTGAATGAAATTGCTCTCTTTCTTCCATTTCCCCACATTGTGCTTATTCAGCACTTGCCTTTAGAGTTTCAGTCACCTTACTCACCAACTCTTCGGTTGAGTTGAGCTGGGCTGTGAGTACCCGTAAGGTCTGAGGAACTGGAAAAAGCCATTGGAGAGAGCAGGGATGCTAATGGGTCATCACAGTTGTCTATAAAGATAAGAAATAAAGAAAGCAAATTCCATTAGCAAGATATAGCCCGTAAAGAGAGGAATGATGGCATTAGCCATTATCATTTACTAACTACTGCTCTGAACAAGGCCAGTATGACTCATTTCCATGTGCTATTTCATTTACTCCTCACAGTCCTGAAAGACAGGTAAAAATTTCTTTCACAGTTGGAGACATTGACTTTCAGAAATGTTAAGAAGTTTGTCCAAGGTCACAACACCAGAAAATGGTGTGGCCAGAAATCTCACTGATTTGTCTATCATCTGCTCCTTTAATCAACCACTTGAACAAAGCCTCAAGTTATGGCTATTGAGCTTATTCTAGAAGAAAGGAGACAACTGAAGGGAAGATAAAATTGTTTACTTGGTCTCACATCTTTAGTCCCTGAGGAGTCCTGCCATAGTTGTATTTAGATGGATAGAATGATTTAGAATGTCTCACTCCCAGTTGTGCGAAAATGTTTGGAAAATGAAAGACTAATTCTAATAATTTCTTTCTATTCCACAAAGTGAAGGAGAATAGCCCCCAATCTTCTACAATCTTGAATCTGATATTTACTTCAGAAGCAGCCCTTCCAGCCTACCCTAATGTGACAGATAGGCTTTCTAAATTTCTTTGATGCTGTCCAAATGTGGAACAGGGTGGAGCCACGGGGAGATGTGATCTTGGCAACACAGACCTGTTCTTCCAGATTGACCATGCAATCTCATGCAGAGGACCCTCTTCTCCACAGAGCAAACTGGTCATATAAATGTTCTCTAATCATCCATTTATTTGTTTACATCTTACACTAAATGGCACACACTTTGTGGGACTTTAGCAAATAATCTGATACATAGTAAGCCTTCAATAAAGGTTTGTTGAAAGAAATGGATGGTCATGGGAGAAAGGAAGGAAGGAAGGGAGGGAGAAAGGACAGAATTAGTTCACACAATAGTACCAACACGTTTTTCCTATTTTTCCATTCTGTACACAATTGGCTTTTCAGAACACTGCAAAATGATGCCATTGAATCTAGACATACTCATCCAAACGTGACTTTATGTCATTTAATTTGAAGGCAAGCTTTGTGTATTAAAGTTTCTCAAAAAAAGCAAGTCTTTTTTTTTAATGTACATTGGATAGGAGTGTTTGTTTATCTAGAAAATTCTTAGAGAGGACTATTTCATCTAACTCCAGGAAAATTAATGAGAAACATAAGGATTAAATTTTTGTTTGTTAAATGTGTTAAAAAAAATCAACTGGCAAAGTGTATTTTGAGTTTTTCCCCAACCACAAATGTTTGAAAAATATTTTGAGGTACTTGACAAACACAAAACAGAGTCAGATCTTCACTAAGGAGGAATGACATAAAAATCACAGCAAGGACATCTCTGCAGTTATGGTCATTCTGCAAATAAAAAGCAGAAGTCAGGGCTGCTTTATTCCAGGCATAAGATGCAGGTGTGGGGAGGTGCATACACACTTCCAATATGTTAATTTTGAAACGCAGATTGGTTACACTATTTATATATTAGCAAATAATTTTGATGTGATGCAAATCTTACATTTGCCTATACATATCTCATCATCAGGAAACATTAGGTAAATACAGGAAACTGAATTCAGTGGAACTGACCCCCATTGAAATACAATATACCCATACACATGCACACATCAAACACCACAACATCATACTTCACAGCTATGCTATGAGCCACACCTGTCTGCAACTGTAGTTAAACCATCCTCCAATTTCAGGTAGCACTCCTCACACTACTTCTCAATAGCTAAGAACCCTTCTGACACCCACTTCCACAAGCAAATTGAAGATTTTTTAAAGTACCATGTTTATTATACATTTATACATTTAAGTATTTCTTTTTTTTTTTAAGATTTTATTTATTTATTTGACAGACAGAGATCACAAGTAGGCAGAGAGGCAGGCAGAGAGAGAGGAGTAAGCAGGCTCCCTGCTGAGCAGAGAGCCTGATGCAGGGCTCAATCCCAGGACCCTGGGATCATGACCTGAGCCGAAGGCAGAGGCTTTAACCCACTGAGCCACCCAGGCGCCCCCATTTAAGTATTTCTTAAACATATAGCATGTTCAATGCCATGTTACCATTTTTATTAGGTCCTTAGGATTTTTCAATATGTTGCCAATGACATGTTTGGGTTTTGTGCTCCTAACCCCATGTTTCCCTTAAAGTAGGAATAGAAGTGACTTAACAATTTCAATTTAATTCAGTCCAAAAAATATTTATAAGGACATACTTTATTCTTGAACTTGAACAATCACTAGAGAGAGAGTTGAGTAAAATTGAATCTTAGGCCTCAAAGAACTCAGAGACCATTGAGAAATAGAAAGAGTAGATAGATAGATAGATAGATAGATAGATGGATGATAGATAAAACTGATGAGAAAGTTTAAGGGAATTTCACCAAGATTACACCCAAGCCAGTAAAATGGGGACCCAACTATATAGACAACCAGGCAAGTGATCTTCTCTGTCTCCTCCAGCCCTATGCAGTCTCCTCTTTCACAAATTGTTGGCCTCAGGGAGAGGTTAGCTTCCAAAGCTTCCTGGCCTTGTGACCCCAACTGCCATTTTCCCCAATGGCCATTTCCTCTTCTGAATTGTACCTTCCTTGTATCTCAGTTTGTCGGGTCAGTGTTTCCACTTGGAAAATTAGCAAGCTTTATCATAAACAGTCTTTGCTAAAGGGAAGGTCCAGAGGAGATTGTTCAGGATTCCTCTCATCACTGACCCTGTGCATTGCAAGAGTGGCTTTTAGAGAACATGGCTGAACTTTTGTTCTATCCTTAAAAATGAAAATAATGGGAAAACTTCAAATCAGAAAGGAAGAAAGACCTCTCCTCCACAGCCAGTACATAGCTCCTTTTGCCTTCTTTATGTCACCTAAATTGAGAATAGATCAGGCCTCTAATCAAATTAACCCTGGTCACTGGGAATTAAGAATTTGTCCATGTAGCCATTCTAAATCCAAAAGTGTGTATTATTTTTAGACATGTGTCCTATTCTTAAAGCAGAAGAGAAATGATCTAGCATAAATGAAAACATTTTATATATGTTTTAATTCATGATTTGGGGCAGTCAGGGATAGTGGAAATTATCAGGAAGGCTAGAGCTAAGAGTTCGTCATTCTAGTTTGGTTTCTTCTCTGGCCTTGGTGACTCCAGTTAATACATTCAAATATACTAAAGCAGCAACTTCTTTGTCTGCAAAATCAAGAGAGTCATCTCTGACATATCTAGCCAGAGCACCATCTTAGAACAGAATGAGAAGATATGGGAAAATATGGGAGAAACCCCCTTTAAAGGATAAAGCATAGAACGAAACCAGGAAGTACTATATGAATTGTCTGTAATATTTGCAGTAATCAAAAACAACCATTTCAACAATTTTATTTCTGAGACATTGTATATCATAATATCTGCTCAATAATTGATATCACCAATAACTCTTTTGCACTAAACATTGACAAAGGGCCAGATGAGAAGGTGAATATGAAATGGAGGGGGAAAGAGGGTGTAAAGAATCACCAGAGAGTGAGAACAACATTGCACAGGGCAGTCCTCCCTCTCTGTGGATCGGCAGCCTTGCAGAGCCTGGGCCAACATCACACCAAACACATGGCTGGGAAGGAAAGAAACAAAGCACCATCTGCTCCACCATTCCTGCAGCCTTTAAATAAGCAAACCAATGTTGTCATTACATTTTAGGCACCACTCACATCTCTGCTTTCTGACAGTGTGTCTGCACAATGCTAAATCCATCAGTCAGTTCCTCCAAAAGTACGATGCATGTTTATCTGTATTTACATGAGGAGAGAGGAGAGGGTGAATAAAACCAAGTGGGCAGAGAGATGTTTGAAGTTTGGGGAAAATATACCAAAGGACTAAGACTTTCAAGAGAACACACAACATGAGGTAGACCTTCATAATTTTACTAGAATATCATTTTCCACACTTAATGGATGCATTGGCATAGTAGAATATTTTCAAAACACACTCTTAAAAATCCCATGGATAGGGCTTATCTTTAAAAGATTTTTTACAGGGGTGCCTGAGTGGCTCAGTTGTTTCAGTGTCAGACTCTTGGTTTTGGCTCAGGTTCTGATCTCGGGATCCTAAGATCGAGCCCCACGTTGGGCTCCATGCTCAGTGACAAGGCTGCTTGAGATTCTCTCTCCCTCTGCTCCTCCCACACTTGCTCACGTGCTCTCTCTCAAATAAATAAGTAAATCTTTAAAAAATATTTTTTTTTTTTGCAAAAAGGAGATAAAGTTAAAAAGCTATTATTAAAAAAGGTAAACCCTTACTCATGTGTGATTTGTTAATTCTCCATTTTCCTCAGCAGATAATTTCATTTCCATCTTTACCTTTTTCCTTTATGACATTAGGGCCACTTTCTACTCTACCCGATGCCCAGGCAGATAAAAATCCATGCCTATGTGTATGATAGAAAGTTACTCAGCTCTTTCATCAGTAACTGCTGAACAACACTATTCTTATTTGTAAATGACTTAGCCCTACATTCATAGACTAAGAGGATACCAAAACCCAAGGAACCTATGAAGTGGTAAAATTCAAGCCCTTCACTTTACAAATGAGCACTTCAGGGTTTAGAGAGATGACAAGGCTGTGAAGGATTATTCAGTTCACTGATGGACTAACCGAGACCAAAGCTCAGGTTTCCTTACTCCTAAATGGTGACTGCTAGCTCAAACTTACCTGCTACATCTGCATAAGTCCAGTGATCATTATTATATTATGTTTTATAACATTCATTTAATGAATAGCTTTCTTTGTGCAAAAGGAAGGGCAGAGTTGCATCTTCTGGATAACAGAAAAAACAGTAAATAATAGCGTAGGATTTTCAAAGGAATTTGAATGTCTTCTCTATTTTTTCTTGTCTTCTTAGTTCAACAACTTTAACATCAAGAAGAAAAGAAAACATAAAGGAAGGATTAAAAAAATAAGAACAGATAAATAAAAGTGATAAGTTTCCTTATGAATATTTGTGTGGATCCTCAAGTTAAGCATTTTGTTTGATATTTTCAGTCTGAAAAAATGGGGATTATTTGCTCCTTAGTATATAGGTATGGCTACATACTAAAGATCTTCTATCACATTAATTAAAAGGTAAAGGCAAACAAGAGAATTCTGAGGAAATATGATACTTACACAGCTTTTTAGAAATTATCATTGACGCTTTAAGATGATTCTACTTTAAGTAACACTTTTTGTTACCAACATATATTTTTATTCATTATTATTAAAATACCAATAGAGTAACAGATGGCCCCGAAGTCAAATTGTATCATCTTGATTACCACAGTAAATTGTCTGTATATGGGGATTTGGAGCTTAAAAGATTCACTTGTATTTATAGGTGAGATAAAATTCCTCTTAGCATTTCACACTTAATGGCCTACTTTGTTTAAAAGACATAAAACACGCATTTCGTGCAGTGCCTACAATGGTGCTTAGAAGTGACAACTCACGCTTTTAGCTTCATTTATTTTTTCCCCTTGTTACCTATAATTTCACTTAGTAAACAACAAAAATAAATGCTCTAATATTACTCTTAAATTTGACCCCGTCCCCATTTTCCACCATGAAATCCTAAAAGATAAATTACTTTATAATGAACAGAACAAGAAACATTATTCTCTAAAATAAAAGAAGTTTAGATAGATGAAAAGAAGTTTAAACCTTCTCCGTCCTGACATCCATCTCCAACTTAATACAGTCTCTGCCTTTTGACTACCTGCTGAATAAACATGGTTGTGCTCTTTGTTGTAGGAAGACAAAATTAAAGTCAAAGGCACAGACCCTGAGATCAAGAAACCAAGCATCTACTTTGTGTTGAACGATAATCTACATATATCTTGAAGAAGCTCCTTATGTTTATGAACAATTCCATGTAAAAAAAAACTTTAACTTGGGACCCAGGAATCCTGGGCACTCTTCTACCTTCGATAGTTCAGGTTTTACCTTTCTATATTTCAGATTCCTCAAATGTAAATTGCAGGGGTTATTGCTCATTTGTTTAATCAACAAACTTAACTGAGCACATTCTAGACATCTGAGGGTCTGTTGGACCTCAAAGCTAATAAAGGCAATTATAGCAAATTCCTCAAACATGGTGGAGATGGGCACTCCACTTGCTATGTTGTGCTGGTGATTGGTGATGGGTGGGGTGCAGCAGGCTGCAAGAGTTTCTGGAAGAAAGGCTAGTTCTGTCCAGGGATTGACAAGAGAGCTCTGGGGTATTTTCCCAGCTTTAAAAGCAATTCTATTCACAATGTTGTGTTAGATTTGATATGGAGGTACTGTCTTTCAATTATAAGTGGTTTGCTAAGACAGTAAACAACAAGTGTTGGAGAGGATGTGGAGAAAGGGGAATTCTCTTACACTGTTGGTGGGAATACAAGTTGGTGCAGCCACTTTGGAAAACTGTAGAGATTCCTCAAGAAATTAAAAATAGAGCTACCCTATGACCCTGCAATTGTACTACTGGGTATTTACCCCAAAGATACAGATGTAGTGAAAAGAAGGGCCATCTGTACCCCAATGTTCATAGCAGCAATGGCCACAGTCAACAAACTGTGGAAAGAGCCAAGATGCCCTTCAACAGATGAATGGATAAAGAAGATATTACCCATATATACTAGGGAGTATTATGCCTCCATCAGAAATGATGAATACCCAACTTTTGTAACAACATTGACGGGACTGGAGGAGATTATGCGAAGTGAAATAAGTCAAGCAGAGAAAGTCAATTATCATATGGTTTCACTTACTTGTGGAGCATCAGGAATAACAAGGAGAACATTAGGGGAAGGAAAGGAAAAGTGAATTGGAGGAAATCGGAGGGGGAAACAAACCATGAGAGACTGTGGACTCTGAAAAACAAACTGAGGGTTTTCGAGGGGAGGGGTGTGGGGGGCTACGTGAGCCTGGTGGTGGGTATTAAGGAGGGTACGGGTACATATTGCATGGAGCACTGGGTGTGATGCATAAACAATGAATCTCGGAACACTAAAAAAATAAATTAAATTTTTAAAAAGTGGCTTGCTAGGACTACAGCATAATCAAACGACTAAGTATAATTGCAAAGCAGCAGGAGCTCTCTGTCTTGCACAGCCGCCTGTCTAGGTTGCCAACAAGAGGAAAACCATCATTTGTGCTGTGTGGTTGAGGCAGCGACAAGGGTTGTAGTCCATTTCACACTCTAGTCAAGGTCTATGCTGGGCTTTGAACCAAGGTTGGTATGATTCTTTGCATATCGCCTGTTTGAAAATTGGCTTCCAATCCCTAAAAATGACAGCAGGAATGCCTCCTAGATGGACATCGGTGAGTCTTCCATTTGACTGTCTTGTGTGAGTTTGGCCCTCCTTGGATTTTCAAGAATGTCCCCACATGAATGTTACATAATTAGACTAAACTCAAAATATGCCTAAAAATATGTTTTTCTAAGTTGCTTTCTTCACATGCTCCATTTCACCCCCAGACCGCCACTAATGGATTTTTTTTTTTTTGGATTCTCAAGTTAGGAATATTAACTATCTTATTTTTCTATTCTAACCTTAAATATAATTTATCAATGACTTAATACAACTGAATAATTTTTTTAAAGATTTTATTTATTTATTTGACATTGAGAGACACAGCAAGAGAGGGAACACAAGCAGCGGGAGTGGGAGAGGGAGAAGCAGGCTTCCCACTGAGTAGGGAACTTGATGCAGGGCTCATCTCAGGACCCTGGGATCATGACCTAACCTGAAGGCAGATGCTTAACCTGCTGAGCCACCCAAGTGCCCCTAACTGAAGAAATATTTCCTAATTCCTTCATGTGTGAGTCACAGGATATATATACTAATTGTGGGGTGATTAAAGCATACAAAGCTCCTGGTAGAGCGAGTATATTATTCTACTCCAGCACTTAATGTCCAGTACTACATATATATTCAATAAATATGTGTTGAATAAACAGTTGAAAGAAAAGTATCTCAGATTTGTACTCATTTTTTTCCCTTTCATTTATCCACTACTTAATCCCATATCAGGTTTTTTTGAACACCATGTGACAATTTTGGCAACCACCTTGTCAGTTTACCACTTGTGTCTATCCTCATTCAATCAACAGTCATAAACCCCTATTTTCAACAACATGTTTCTCTCACCAAGACCTAATAGTATGTGAGCCTTAAATTTGGCTTCCAGAGGTGGCATCACAAAGATGAAGGAACAAAGAGAGAGTTGTGTGTATATATGAGGTCTCAGCTGACCATCAGGTCAGAGCATCATTGATGGGGGCACAGGCTGGTCAAAGCATCAGAAACTGAGGTCCAATCAGCAGAGTCAGGAGTAAGGAGCCTGTTGTTGAGATCAGTTTTGATCAGAGACCAAGAACCATAACCCCCAAAAGCATCACTTGTGGTGTCTAAATACAAATATACTAAAGTTTTTAAACCCTTAAGATTATGAATGCTCATTCAAAGAAGAGCTGGATTAGTTAGAAGACAGGAAGTCTTTGATGGGTAGAAAAGACAAGATTCACAAATAAAAAGGACTGGAAATTTCTGGAATACAAGAAACTGAGATTCGTGACAAGATTATTTTTAAAAGCAAATGATAGGGACGCCTGGGTGGCTCAGTTGGTTGGACGACTGCCTTCGGCTCAGGTCATGATCCCGGAGACCCGGGATCGAGTCCCGCATCAGGCTCCCAGCTCCACGGGGAGTCTGCTTCTCCCTCTGACCTTCTCCTCGCTCATGCTCTCTCACTGCCTCTCTCTCAAATAATAAATAAATAAAATCTTTAAAAAAAAAAAGCAAATGATAAAGAAAAGCCAATCTTTGAAATAATTAAATTTTACCTATTAAATTAAATTCTAAATTCAACTTTGCTTCTATGCACCCCTGTTCCTTTCTTCCTATCTGCAACTATCAACACTCCCCATAGAACACAATTATCAGCATTACACACAACTCACAACATACACACACACACACACACACACACACACACACACATAGCATTGCAAAGTACAGTGTCAGTCAAGTTTGGAATTTATTGAGTTTTTAAGCAAAGCTAAAAAAAATGAATGAATGGGATATATAGAATGAAGCAGATTATGAAAATGGGAAAAATAAGATCACAGGTTTAAAGAATTAAAAGTACAGATTATGTCTTTTTACTTTTAAAAGTGAATTGTTTAAAGGATTATGCATGGAGTATTAAGATGAAAGAATGGAGACAACCTAAGAATTATAAAGATAGTGTTTCTGCCAATTCAGTGCTCATCAGAGCTGAGAATTTCTCTTCTGGTGCTGTGTCTTTTACAGTAGATACCTATCCTTTCTTTGAATACAATGAAGCTAAACTTCCAATAGCTATTCAAGTTCTTGCATCAAGTAGTTCTAAATTAAAATAAAAATTCTGGTTCTCTGGAAACCCTGATTTTAAAGGGCAGATCGATCAATCCTTAGACATTTGTAAAAACCTCATTGTTTTTTAAAGGGTATAGGCACAGAGTTTCTAAAGGAAACACTAACATCTCTGTGTCATCAATCTGCTCACTGGAATTGAAGCAAAAGGCCTGATTAAAAAGATAGGGTTGGGTTGGAAACTGGCCAGTTGGCTGACAGCACAACCCAATGAGGTCAATGCCAACCATTTATGAGTGGATGGAATAAACATGTACTGATAATGTGAGCAAATATTGATCTTTATTGGTCTTTAGATGAAAAATAATGACAGCCCAGAGAGAGAAGCAGTAGTCTTTCAAGATCATAATCTGGCTCTGTGTGTGTGTGTGTATGTGTGTGCGTTTTCTTTCTGGACCAGTTGGAGACTGTAGTATATTTGGAAAGAGCCCAGACATTGGATTCTAGCCCAGTCTGAATTCAGATCCTGACTCTGCAGCTTACTAATTATATGTCCTTTGGGATGTTATTTAATCTCAGTCTTCTCTGTGTATAATGGGGATAATAAGTGTACATAGGCTTGTTATGAGAACAAAAAAAGACAATTCATGTAAAATATTTAACCCAGTGGTTGGCACATGTCTGGCTATGTGTTCATTCCTTCATTTGCTGTCATTCTTTCTACTTTAAATTCAAGCTCACCCTTTCCAGTTGCAGTCATTGCATTTGAAAAATGACATTTTTGTACACTTTATTATATATTTTAGACTTTTCCCATCCAGATGGTTTTAACACTCTTTATCAGCATTTCAGGGCTCTTAATATAATTCTGTACCAAGAGCTATTCCATTTATGCATTACTTATGCTAAGACCAAACCCTGTACTCTTTCTAAGCTTTATCACCTTCTTTTAAAATTGCACTCAATAACAGTTATTAAGCACAATGTGCCAAGCATCACGCTGTATGGTCCATTATACTGGTGAGTCTTTTTTTTTTTTTAAGATTTTACTTATTTATTTAAAATTGAGAGACAGAGACATAGAAAGCTTGAGCAAGGAGAGGGGCACAGGCAGAAGCAGGCTCCCCACTGAGCAGGGCTCAATCCCTGGCCCCCAGGATCAGGACTTGAACTGACAGCAGGTGGCAGACACTTAACCAACTGAGCCACCCAGGTGCCCATATACCAGTGAGTCTTTTTTTTTTTTAGATTTTATTTATTTATTTGAGAGAGAATGAGTGAGAGAGAACATCAGAGAGGAGAAGGTCAGAGGGAGAAGCAGACTCCCCAAGGAGTTGGGAGCTCAATGCAGGACTCGATCCTGGAAGTCCAGGATCATGACCTGAGCCAAAGGCAGTTGCTCAACCAACTGAGCCACCCAGGCGCC